>JAHKKF010493438.1:0-25006 GCA_019740295.1 Labeo calbasu | reverse complement strand
TCATATATACAGTCAGTCATACGATGCTTGAATGACATGAGGACAAGTGAATGACACAAATTTCTACCTTCACAATTCATGAATCGCTCTCACCTTTTTTTTGAGCATAACATCGGTTTGGCCAGTGAAATGCTTGAGCGGGAAACCCTGGAAGCAGATCTTTGCCCTTGTTGAGTGGTTGACTCTGTCACTTCAGACAGTCTGAGATCGGCTGGCCAGAATAAGAGCGAATGGACATCATTTGTAAGGCAGAGAGAGGATGTGCTGCTCAGTCATTGGAAACTTTGAGTGTGGTCTTGTCTGTTCAGCGCCGAAGACTGTTTTTCACCCGCCGGGCTCAGAAGTTGTTAAAATGGACAAATGACTCTGCGTTCGATTAGCCTGAGCCCGTTTTCTTTTGTTCTGTCTTCACATGAGTGGTGTTATTGTAACAAGCTCATAGATGAATCTTCATCGGCTCTCCACAAGCTCCTCGGATGTGAAGGATTCAAACAAAAGCTTCGCTTTCTAGAAGAGAATGTTTTTGTGTCTGTATTGAATTACTAAAGTGCTCAGGAATGGGTGAGTCATTCATGCGGAGGCATCTGTAGCTTCAGTGCAGTTTTTTTTTTTTTCTGATTGAGGAAATTACTCAGGGTTTCTCTCAGCTTTGAGTCATGAGGATGTGTAGAGTTGTACTAATCTAGAACAGTGTTATTTCTGCAGTCGAAGTCCCTTAAGGGCAACTCTCACAATACTACTCAAATAAGTAGTTTGTCCTTTGATGTGTGCTCTCCTAAGGAAACTCTGAAACACCATGAAAAGTTAAAGGTGTCCCAGCCCTCCAGTGTGTCTGTTGCTTGATGTGTAAATCTGAATTGAGCTGGTTTCGACTCCCTCTATCTTTCTCCCCTCTCCCCCTCTCTGCAGTTGGAAATACAAGTCCCTTTACACTTTCTTTTTTTTTTTTTGCATTTTAGTTGCTCTGCGTTGAAAGATCTCATGTTTGGTTTACTCTGTACTCTTTCTTAGTAATTGAAAGTGTGCATCTTTCTGTGTGTCTCTGGGTCTAGAAGCACTAGACTTCTAGTTCCTGCTAAGAGTAGACATTTATGTTCTACTCCAGCAAATTTGCTTTTTATGAATCTTTCACTTTTTTATTTGCGTTCTTTAGTGTGTTTTTTTTTTTTTTATTCACTGCTTTTTTTAACTTATTTGAAAGCAGATTGTCCCCCTTTTCTGCATGAATACTGACTGATAATTGGTTGTGTGACTACTGAGGTCCCCTCTGATTGGTCTTTTTCTTTTCGTAGGCGGAAGGAGAAGATAATCTAAAGAAGATGCAGCTTATGGAGCTGGCCATTCTGAACGGAACATACAGAGACACCAACGTCAAAACGCGTAAGGAGACCTATTCACACATCAATAGCTAAACACTTACAAACTTTATATAAACCCACACTCCAGAATAAATAGACTTGAACATCAGCACACCCACAAGACAGTCATAAAACGAACTATTAAGGAATAATATGAGTTCAGCTGTGATTGTGTTGCACAGACTAACGCACACTCGTATTTGTTAGGGTGCAAAGCTTACACACACTCAAATCACAACCAGCCATAATCCATCCTTGTATCCATCCTTAATCCATATGTAAATGCACACGTACACATACAATGACACACATAGTTGTTTTTGTGCTGACTTGCTCCATAAATGAGCAATTAAAAACACTCCACACATTAGAGTTCATCAGACATAAGATGCTTGTTTTAATTCAAGAAAGAATCCAGTTCGCTGCACACTCCTCGTGAAAACATCTAATCATCTGCCCACAGTCTAGTATTTCTGTCTCTATCCCTCCCTCTCTCTTTTTCTCCTTCTCCCTCTTTCTCTCTCCCACCTCCTTTCAAAGCTGTTCCAATTGCAATCACAGCTTGCGTAATCTTGGTGTGGCATACAGAATCATTTTGCTGCATGATTGTGTGTTTTAGGTCGTCTTTAGGTCATAAATTTGTATTACTGCTCAAAGATATTTGCATACGATTCCACCCATGTCATACATATTCATTACTGCAATGCATTTCCACAATGACATAAAGGATTTTGGGCTTTTATACTGCTCTGTGAAGTAATATTTGCACGACTCTGTGTATGATTGTATGGATTTATGAATGTGTGCATGCATTTTTGGGTGTATATGACAGGGACGGGACATCTCTTTTTGGAAGAATCGCATCTGTTTGGCTTCAGTGCAGAATGTTCACAAGCATTTTGTTTTTCAGCCCTGTCGTGGTTATTTCCTCTCCACATCTGCACTAAATGTTCCAATGGCATGTAGAGGTTTTGATTCATGTGGGAATGCTTATAGCAAGCTAGTGGAATCAATTGTAGAAAGTGCAACTATGAGAAATAACATGAGGTGCTGTTTCCTCTACATGCCGCAGGATGTTAAGTTCAGATGTGCTGCTTTAAATCAATTACTCTGTGTTGTGTATTAGTGCCTTTGTTTTGATGATCGGTTTGCCCTGGTAGGATCAATCATCAGTTTGTGTTTAAGATTTGATTAATTTTTGGTTGTGGGGTTTTAGTTTGCTTTAGAGTGTAATTTTGTTGTGGTTCATTGACCATTGCATGGACTAATTTTCCTTTATTTTTCCCCCCACCCCCTTTTTCCCTTTTCATGTACTTCTGTTTTCCTTTCCCTGCTTGTGCTTTTCACACATCTGTTTTTGTGCCTCCTGTCCGTTTCTATATTTCCCGCTTCTGCTCTGAAAATTTTATACGTGTTCACACACCCAACCCCCTTCTGTCTCTCCCATACTTTTCTCTTCCTTTTGCTCTTTCTGTCTTTCACTCTTCTGTTTATGGCAGCCACCCTTGCGTTCTCTCTTGCAGCAGCGGCAGCGGCCGCTCAAGGCCCGCGTCTGATCGCGGCCCCTGCGGGTCAGGTCCTCCCCCCGGCCGCCCTCAGGCCCCCCACTCCGGCAGGGACCCCCATCATGAACATCATTCGGCCCACTCAGATGGCCACTGTGCTACCCAACGGCACCCCTACCCTGGTGCCCCCGACGCCCGACGCGGGCATTATCTACACCACGCCCTACGACTACCCTTATGCCTTGGCGCCCACGTCTCTGCTGGAATATCCCATCGAGCACAGCGGAGTCCTAGGTAAGCGGGCGTGGGGGCTTGGCATTTCACCCTTCGGTGTCCCGCAAGAGGGTACTGCCGGGGTGTTTTACGGGGGCATGTTGGATGGGTCGTCACCCGGCCCAGTTCAGGACTCACTGAAAGGTAAATATGTAATGACTAGCTCATGCTAGCAGGCTGGGTAAACCAGGTGATTAAAGACATAGCTTCAAAAAACATTTGACACCGAGACGGGCTGGGAAAGGGACCACTTGTGTGCGTCTTAAACAAGGTATATTCATCTAAAATGTTTTGTTTTTTTCTATTTTCGGTGCTGCGTAAGAAGTCTTTTCTCTGGACACACGCACACACTCGCTCTCGCTCTCACAGACAGTGGCGACACGCATGCTTGCACACATCTTTTTTTTTTTTTTTTTTTTCCTTTCCGTCTCTCTCTCTCTCTTGCCGGAGGCTTTGTCAGGGAGGCTACTGGTGGATCCCTTCGGATTTCTCCTGGCTTTTGAAATCATTTCTCTCTTCCCTGCTGTAGCAGGCCTTGGTACCAGTGCTGAGCGGCAGAGAGAGAGAAAGAGCCCAGAGTCCCGTTGGGGATGTTCATTAAATTCTTCCACTATTCTCACTGTATCCAATTGTCTTATTTTACCCTTGTGAACTTGAGCGCTCGACCCTATTCAGAGAGAATTACCCATACTCCCCTGCCTAGTGAGGGGATTCTGCAAACACTTGCAAAGAAGATAGATAATAACCGCTACATCACAACCTCTTTTACAGACTTGACACTTTGCATCAAAGCAAATGTGAACGGTTAAAAACCAGTTGTTTAAATAGAGATGGCGATCAATTGAATGTTGAAGTCATGTGTGCCGACAGCCGAATGTTTCACTTGAATAGCTTTAGTTGGTGCTCATTTTTGATTCGAAGCAGTTCAGTTCACTATATGTTGTGTAGTTGGCACGTTTGGGTCTTCCGCTGTTCTGACAATGATGTGTTTCCACTTTTAAACATAAACACTCACAAGCTTAGCAGCCTTTTATTTACTTACAGTATCGATCCAACATCAAACCGGACCATGTTCTCTCTCTCTCTCCCTTTTGCTTGCGCAATGGGCTTCTGTGCAATCAGAAGTGATTTGTTGGACATCTGCTGTTGCAGCATTGCATGTGGGCGTATACATACGCACACACACACACAGTTATAGGGAACCGTTAGCACTTCCAAAATTTCTCCAGAGGAGAGTAGAAACATTCATGCTTAGTAACTATTCTATGATGTCATCATGTGTACAGTCGTCAAACTTTGGCAGACCCACATGGAGCTCTGCAGAGTCATGCAGGATTAGAATGGCTGTCATTCTCGAGGTGTAAAACAGCCCCAACTTCTCAGGTGTTTAAATAATTTGGTTCCACTACCAGCAACAACTTTCTATTGCATTTAACTGATTTTGCCACATTTATGCTTAATTACACAGATTTTCCTTTAAAATAAATAAATGGCATGAAAAATATGCCACGTCTACAAATTCTTATGTGGACCTGTTCATAAAAATATTCAGTACTTTAAAAACTTTTTTGGAATGTCAATTAACGTTTTGTATTAGGCTTCCTTCACAAATCCTTCTCAAGGTCTGTGCATGCCATGAGCGAAACTAAACATAACTCTGGCGATTCACATACTTAAAAGAATTACTCCACTTTCAGAATAAACATTTTCTGATAATTTACTCATGTCATGTTATCCAAGATGTCATCCAGGATATTCATGTCTGTCTTCAGTAGGTTTTTTTTGAAGAAAACATTCCAGGATTTTTCTCCATATAGTGGATTTCAATGGTGCTCAGTGGTTTGAAGGTTAAAAATGCAGTTTTTATATATATATATATATATATATACACACACTTTAACCAGAAATGCTTGTCTTGTCTAACTTCTGCAGAGATGTAGGTCGATTTTGAAGTTGGAGGAAACTAACTGTATTGAACCGGAGTGCACAGAGTACGCATCGCAGAGCTAGGCAAGATGAGCATTTGAGGTTAAAAAGTATATAAATTGTACCTTTTTTTTTTTTATTTTTTACGAAAATAACCATTTCACTAGATGAGAGCCTTATTCTTTGGCTGGGATTGTGTAGATCCCTTTGAAGCTGCACTGAAACTGCATTTTTTTTTTAAACCTTCAATCTGTTGAGCACCATTATATGGAGAGAAATTCTGAAATGTATTCCTCAAAAATCTGAAGAAACTGCAATTGAAGAAACAAAGACTTTGAACATCTTGGATGACACGGGGTGAGTAAATTATCAGAAAGTTTTTATTTTGGAAGTGGAGTAGTCCTTTAATGTTACATCAATTTTATTTAAAATTCTCTTACTTTAATGCAAAATGGAACCAGTCATATTTCTTTCACTTTAAAGCAGAATAACCAGAAAAAATTCCACATCACATTTCCTTACCAGGAAATAATACAACTGATAGTGAACATTTTATTCAAATGAATGATTTGGCATAGGAATATAGCATCGTATAATAATAATAATAATAATAACCAAGGTGTACTATTAGTACATCTTGTCTGTTACCAGTATTTATATTATTTACCAGTGTTTATATTATTTTCTTTATAGTCTGAGACAACAGTATTAACAGCTGCCAGCACCACATAATCTGGAATTCCAATCCAGACATATGATTAAGAAAATATATATATATATATATGTGACCTTGAACCACAAAACGAGTCATAAGTAGCACAGGTATATTTGTAGCAATAGCCAACGATACACTGTATGGGTCAAAATGATCAATATTTCTGTTATGCCAAAAATCATTAGGATATTAAGTAAAGATCATGTTCCATGAAAATATTTTGTACGTTTCCTACAATAAATGTATCCAAACTTACTTTTTGATTAGTAATGCACATTGCTAAGAACTTTATTTGGACAACTTTAAAGGCAATTTTCTCAATATTTAGATTTTTTTTTTTTTGCACCCTCACATTTCTACATTTTTAAATAGCTGTACATCCCATACATCAATGGAAAGCTTATTTATTCAGCTCTAATGTATAAATCTGATTATTCAGTTTCAAAAAGTTGACCCTTATGACTGGTTTTGTGGTCCAGGGTCACATATAATTGGTTTGACTATGGATAGCAATGGAGCAATAGAGAAAAAAAAATTAATTCAAGTGTGCTTATGTATTTTTGTCTATTATTGTTGAATGGACAACTTCGCTTTGGAACCAATTACTAGTCCGCTATCAACGGTTATTTCAAATCGATTTGTTCTGTGTTGCCTTTGAGATTGACCAAGGGGATAATGTAAATTATTAATCTTATTGTCAATGTGTTTAGAACTGGCAGTTCTAGTTTTTTTTTTTTTTTTATTTCACTTATGAATTCTTGAGCAGAGCAGAGAGCTGTTTGTTGAAATTTATCTAGCATGAACCAGGTGCTGTCATACAGTAATCACAGGGTGTCAAAACTTGATTACCATTTGCCATCAAATAACGCTGCTTCCACTATAGTAATTGTTTTTTTCTAAAACACATTTTTGTCTGTTTTTAACCATGATTCCTTGCCAGCCCGTCTCAAACTATTTTAAAATCTTGTAAGTCAAACCAATTACTATGTAATTTTAAGTTGTAAGGTATACGTATATTAAATTGTTTTTGTATCCATTTATCACTCTTGTTTTTTATGCATTTTCTACCCAGTGTGTTTACATTGTGAATATGTATTATATGTAGAAACATGATATGCATAAATGTAAATATAGATGAGATTTCATGTAAAGCCTGTTTCACAGCTAGCCGGTTCAAATTGAGATTCATTTCTAAATAAAAAAAAAAAATCCAAATCAGATGTGTTCTCTGCTTTCTGGAATTCTTCTGCAACGTTGTGCGTCTAGCTGTGATTCACAGGCTTTACATGCATGTTTTTTTTTTGTTTTTTCTGGGCTGAACCATGTCTAACCTTATGGACCTGTTGTAATCTAGGTGCAATGGCTACTAAAGTGCGGAGACATGATTCACGGGTCCATCCTTACCAAAGGATAGTGACCACAGACAGAGGTTAGTTAGATAAGATACTTCTACCTTTTTTAAAATTCTTTGTGTTTCTCTATCTCTGAACGGGGGATCGTATGTGTGTTTATACACTGCGTATCTTTACTGTGGAAATGTGTTTACATAATGCCTCAGGTTTGCGGAAATTTATGACTGTAATTGAATCAAATGACATTTGTTTTATAGCTTTATATATCGGTGCATTTAACTACATCTAGATAAAAAAAATAGATTGTATTTCTTGTTTTTGGTTTTGATTTGTTTTATAAAAAAACAGACTGGAATAAGCTTCAATTGCCAGCAAAGCAACTGGCTAAGCGTTTATTACCTCCAATATATATTTTTTCTTAACATCTCAGGTTAAGATTATAGGATATGTTTGTCTCTTTAAATGTAAAGATGTACTTCACACCCAATTATATTTTCGTTTTTACTGAAGGTACTATTTTTCTAGCAGATGTGTTTTTGAACTGTGTATACGTTCACTGAAAAATAAAGAGAAATCCAAAGCGATATTTCGCGACCCTTATCTGTTTATTTGCGTAACGTAGCACTAGCTCTCTGATTCCCCCTCACAACTAATTACACTGTTCGTAACACGCATTTCGACTCAAGACACTAAAATGTTACTAGTTTTGTTTGTATGTGTTTTCTCATTTGTCTATGTGATACCTCTCTGCTTTTGTTTGTGGGAACACGGGGCATTTAGCGCTTTTAATTACATGTAATAACGTTCTGATTGAATTGATCATGCATTAGCGTGTCATGATCATAACCAGGTTTAGCCTGTGTTTGTCTCTTGGCCATGGAATTAGGGGGTTAAACAAAGATTGCATTCATTTTGCTGTTAAAATGATGTCATTCCGGTCTCTTCTTGCTAACTAATATCTTTTCTACCTTTTTTTTTTCCTTTTTGTTGTTTTCGTTTTTGTTCCTAACCACCTAGCCGCCACCGGCAACTAACAAATGACCTCTGAACTCTGAACTCTTCACCCAATGATGAGCCGCCCAAGCCTGCCTGCTGATCAGATTAACTGGTAATTGCCTTTTGCTAGCCTGGTGGACGCAGAGAGAGAGGCACCTGTCCGAGCAGTGATCCTAACATAAACCAACATAAAACACAACAACCCTCCATACCAACACACGTTGTGTAGCGATAACAACGATGATACTCTATTATTTTATGTTGTTTTTTTGTTTTTTTTAATTATAATTATATTTCTTTCTTTTTCTTTTAAATCTCAAATGACTGGGTGGATGTTAACAGCGATGTTGCGTTACCCGAAAATCTGCACTGAAGTTTAAAAGCAATAAAGAAGCGTCTTCTGCTAATTCAGCCCTTAAATGCATTTATGCTCCGATTTTAAAAAAAGAAAAAAAAAAAGAAAAAAAAGAAAAGAAAACCAACTTGGTGACCCTAGTTTTCATCAGTCATAACGCTAAACGGGGCATCAGCATCCAGATTATGGCTATACGCCACCCCACCCATTTAAACTGTCACCATGACTAATCAGCAAAAGAAAAAGAAGGAAAGAAATCTGCACTCACACCAACTTGTGTATTTCCTGTCCTTCTCTGATGTAATCCTGTGTTTTTCAGTTGATGAGTTTTACTGTGCTGACACATTCTGGGTGTGCCTGTCCAGCTGACTTAGAGCATGGCTACAATGACAGACTGCAAAAAGCTTGTTTTGATTTCTTCGTTCTGTTACTTCTCCCTATTTTGTTTCTTATGTTTCCATGTACCTTATTAGCGTTTGGCAATACTTGCAGGTTTAAACGTGCGCTGCTCGTTGCAGCATCTGTGCCAGCTCAGTAGGGGGCGGTAGGCAGAGTCAGGCAGAGTCAGGCAGGGCAAGAGTTGTTTGGGGTGAAGTGTTTTTGGAGTCTTCAAATCTAGGATATTCAGGGTTGGACAGCTGGGATATGAACCGGAATCAGTTTACTGAACTATGCCATCCCAAAAACTCTCAACCCCTCCCCACATACAGTGCCTGAACTTTCTACAAATCTTTCTTTGAATGAGCTGTGAGATAAAAGACAAAAAAACAAAAAAAAAAAACAAGTATTACGTGTGCGCATTTAGCCAAAGGGTTTCCATTTAATGAATTTCATATATATATATGAGTATGTATCTAACCGCCAAGGGTTCTGTCGTTTTAGTCTAGAGTTTGAGAAGGTTTGATGTCATGCCTGTATCTGTGTTATAACGGCAAATCGTAACATGAATGAAATGGTGATTAATTGTCCCACAAGACGCTAATTTCCAAAAGCAATGAACACTAAGGAAGATGAATGAGGTAGAACGGGGGAGGGTCTAACCTCACTGCTGTATGTACACGTCTTTTGTTGATTTACCTAAATTTATTATTTTTTTCTTTTTTCTTTTTTCGAGTTCTCTCCCCCTGTCAAAAATTAAGCGAGTGGGAAGCGACTGTGAGTTATTTCAATTTCGTATTAAATAGCCCATCCACAATGTGTCCTGCACACCCTTAGCTACTGAGCCCACTCTCATGTCTATACACCCTCTCAAAAAAACATAGGATGTGAAAGCCATGTCTGCCTGTTCGAATTGCTTTATACATACATGATATATATAAAAAAAAAATGTATACAAATGTAGATATCTCATTGCATATTAAACAAAAAGATCAAAATTAGATACTTTTACAGGGTGCTGGAGAAGAAATATATATTTTTGCCAATTTTAGCTTTTTATACTTAACTTGCAGTTACAAAATAAGAAACATAATACAAAAAAATATATAAAAACGTTTGTAGAATAGTACAGCGAAGGTGGTAACAAAATGTTGCGTGACTTTGGATACTATTGGCCAGAGGGGGAAAAAAAACAGACCGGCATAGTCAAACCTTGGAACGTCGGATGAATCGCGTGTGACGTAACAGAAGAGTTAAGTTAGAGAGAAAAAAAAAAAGTGCCTTACTGACGGTCGTTTCTTTTTCCGAGTGTTACATTCTGTTCAATAATATCCAGCACCGACTATGATAGCGCAGAGCGAGGAAGCAAGGAAGGGTTTGTGAAGAGGAAGCACCCCAAGAGTTAAACCACGAGGCTGTTGCAGTGTTGTGCCACTGAATCTATTCTATGCAAAGGAATAGCAGTCATTTGACCAGCTAACTATGTGCCATGATTCGTCTTCCCAAAATGTTTTTTTTTCCCTTTAAAATCCCCTTTTGAACAAAGTGTTTTTTCTTTCGATTTTCCTGTATTGTTCTATATTACGAGGACAAAATCGGCAATGCTGTCTATGTATTTGGTTACTGTGATTATTTTTTTGTCATGAACAACTGCCAATCATCATGTGGAAGTCTGCCAGGTGTTTTTAGAAGAATTGGACTTGACCTGAAACCTCCATTTGTTTCAAGATTTGTAAACTGGAATTTTTTCCACTCATATTCGCCAAAGCGTACTTTATGCCAAGGAAGTGTTTATGCGTTTTGTTTTGTTTGAAGGGAAGAGCTCACTTTGAGAAAGATGTAGCTTTTACAGTGCGCTGATCTGAGAAGAGCAAATAATGCACGGAGAGGGAAAATAGTATTACTTAGAGGAAGGTCATCTGCTATATCACATAAGAGCCACAGTATCAAATCACATGCTAAAGATCAGATCAGATCCGCCCCGAGCAGTTTTCAGTCGTTGAAACAACCGGAGGTGTTCATCACATTCAGTAAGATTGCTTTCAACTTTGTGTTCTGTAACCCTGGCAGTCTCTAATGTAGTCTTGTTCTTTACTTTTGTTACACAAAGGTCAATGTGTTTGTTTTTTTCTCTTCTCAGTGTTAAATACATGTTTTTAACCATATTGAAATAATGAAATGCAATATTAGAGAGGAGCAAAGAGACGACTACAGAGAAATGGACAGTATTATCGAATCCCCTCTGCCATGTTACTACGTGCTGTTAATGTTTTGGAGTTGGGTTTAGTCTATCAGGTGTATGGAGAAATTCTTTTCTCTTCCACCTGCCTACTACATGTGTAATAATGTAAATTACAGCCATTGTTACAGGTTTCTAATGTATTTTTCTAACTTCATTTTCTATGTACAAGTCATTTTTTTCTGATCTCCTTTTGTGATGAGACCCACTACACTCTTTTTATTTTATTTTTTTCTCCATGTCTTCTCCTCCGCCCTCCCTCTCGGCCCACTCTTTACTCAGATCTGTCTCTCTCATTGGGAGCGTTGCCTTTTCCTACAGTTATTTTGTTTTCTTGCTGATTCTTTAGCTTGTTTAACTCATTAGCAACTTATTAGTTCCTCTTGTCATAGGTATTTTTACATGCTTGCATTTAGTTTTTATGGTGTATGCTGTTATTTTTTTTCTTATTAACCTCCTTGGCATTTATTTTAATAAACATTCTTAGTAAGAATTTTACTAACTTTGCTGATATTATTTTGTGTTGTGTTCTTTTTTAACCAGTTTAATGAATTACTACCTTGGTCTGGTTCACGGACTAACACGATTAAATCTGGTGTGTGAACACCCTCACAGTTTCTCACACAAACACACACACTCAAATGCATTTTTCAGAGGTCCATACACATTTACAGTACACACACATACACACTTCCACGCAATCTAACAGGTAAATGTGCACGAGGCAGTCCGTCCTTCACTCCGCTCCTGCACTTTCATCTTTGTCGCTGTAGAAATCTTCCCAACGCGTGCTGCCATGCCTTGTCTGCCTCACTGTTCACGCAGTTTAATGGTGCTACTGGTGTTTCTTTTTGTTTTGTTTGGAAAAACCTGCTGCTTTCTCTAGAACTGGATGCAATTGGGAGTTAGATCTCTGTAGAGGTAAAGCACATAACCTTTTCCTGTTACGAAACCCTATAACTGGAAATATTAAGTCCAATTTGGATTTTTTTTTTTTTTTTTGAATAGGCTTTTAAAGTCCAGTAATAACCTGGTGAGCCTCAGGAATCAACGCGTTTACTGCATCACCGAAGGCATTTTGTTTTTAGCGTGACTCATTGGTGTAAACGAATCTGTATCCTGCCCAAAATTCTCTAGTGCGTCTGCTCCTTCATTCAGCCGTCAGACTTCGTACGTAACGGGTCATGTGGAGTTTTTGAAGGTCGTCTGACCTGCGGAGGCGGCGGTGAGATGAGGTGGAAGGGCTGCTGGCTGTTTGCTTTCAGAGCATTTAAGCTGACGAAAGTACTAACAAACTAGTCTGCCCTTGTAGGAACTGCTTGGGTGATGTTGCTATGGAGACTAAAGGCAGTGTCCTCACTATATGAGATATTTAGGATAAGTGAAATTTGTTTTTATTTATTCATTCTTTTCTGTGGAGAAATGTTTTGTAAACAACCCAAGCACAATGTGTATTAATGTGACTTTTTCCTAAAATTTTCACTAATTTGAAATGCATTGCAACTGCACAAATAAAAAGTGTTTTTCTAGACCATCTTTATCCCACTGAGTGGAGCTTCAGAATGGAAAACATGCATTATATGTTGACTGACCGAAGTTGTATTCATCTTCATTTTGAAGAGCGATGAACAAAGCCTTAATATTATATTAATAAAGGGAAGGTTTCACAAGCCAAAATGTCCTCAGGGAATGTTTCCTCACAGGTCACAATCACCAGCATCTAAATCATTAAAACATTATTTTAAGAATTCATTGATTGTTTGTGGTTTATAAACGCATTTGGTCTAGGAGTTTCTGTGTGGAGAACTTCAGCACATTTCTTAATGAACTGAGCAGTAAAACCTAATGAATAAAAAGCTTAAGCGCAAAAGTGTTTTCTTTAGCTTTTACCTTGTTGCTGAAGATTCTGCAAAGATTTCAAGCTTTCCGAAGCGTTCGGTTTTCCAAAACAACACTTCTTTTGTTTCCAAAAGCCCTAAAGGGATTTTATTATTATATGTAATTATTAATCACTCAATATTTTAATGATAAATATCTCATAACATTACCCACCAGCCATTGGTAAATTTTATGTGGGAAGCTTCCAGTGTCATCAGCTAAGTCAGTTTTGGAGATTGACGACCGCATTTAGCCTACTTACAGGTGTGTGTCTCGAAATGTCCCGTTCACACAGCATCTAACAGTAGCGTTTCAAATACTCGGTATGAAAGTGCAGCGGAAGTCAAGCCCATATTCCTTACCAGTGAACAACGCCAACAGTGACCAATATAAAATCAAAGATGGCGACGTCCATAAAACTGAAAGTTTTATCACCTTCTGACACGACAAGAGTCCAATCGAGCCGCGAGCTCATTCATTAACTTAATTAACCGACAGCAGGTTTTATGTTAGGGTGAAGAGCTGAGCATTCAAGCCACGCACAGAGCACAAAACTGACAGGAGCGGCTCCGGTGGAGACTGGATATAAGATGCCACGCAGCTCATTTCTCCATCACTGTAAGTTACCGAAACCACATGAAAGCAGGGAACACACGGTAGACGCGCGTTTGTGCGGCAAAGCGGCTCTCTCGCACTGTATGGCATAACAAGACAACTAGTTGTCTAGTAATGTTACGTTTACACAGCGCGTGTGTTTCGAAAATCCGTTTGTGAGTCCTGAATTCGGTTATAGAATGCGGTTGGCACACACGTAAATAACCGTACTGTGTGTTAACATAAGCGTATTAAGCATTCGAATACAGGACTGACAACTGTAGTCTACTGCTGTGTGAACGTGGCCAAAACAGCTGGTTTTGCTGCTTGATACTGCAAATTGGTGTGTTTAACCATATTATTTTAATGTATTATTTCAAATATTAACACACTGATTTGTAGTACAAACAGTTGTACCGTTTACTGCACGTTGTTGATGTTTTCGTTCCCTGTCCGCCTTTTTCCTGAGAAACTGATGCGCCGCCATGACGGATTCTAGCTTCCGTTTTGGATACTCTCGTGTTCTGATCTCCATAGAAATCCATGTTAAACTGAGGTAGAAAGATCGATTGAATTAGCTGAACTTTTTAAATATTAAAGTGTGCGCAGGGTTATACTGTGCCTTAATTTGACTAGAAACACCCAGGGTTGCCAAGTTTTCATAACAAAACCCGCACAATTGCCTTTCGAAGGGGTCCCCTGTTAAAAGTCGAGATCGGGGGATAAAATACATGTTTTTTTGTCGGGGTTTCCCTGGTAAATTCGTATTTCAGTGGTTAAATGTGACGTTATTGGGGTCACTTCAACCCATGGACAAAAAAAAAAAAACATCCCGCGGCAACAGTGTTAAAGTAGCCCAGGGAAAACCGCCGACTTGGAAATGGAAAAACAAACCGGAAATGGAAGTCATCTTTACGTTGTGAAGCGAAGGAGACTATCGCGTTCCTGGTGGATGAAGGTAAGTCTCACACATTCACAAAAAACGGCTTGATAAAGAAAAAAGATAGATAGATAGATAGATAGATAGATGGATATTTGAAATTATCAGACTTTATACACTTTTTATGTTGAGTATAAAACAGTGTATGAGATGGAAAAAGTTGTGTGAAGGTGACCTGTTATTCATGGCAAAAAAAAAAAAAAAAAAAGATTTAAAGGGAGCTTTGTAATGTGTGCAGTGAAGTGTTTTCACTATGCTGCTGTTTGATTGCTGTAAGATGAGATTAGCTCCGTCTCATTTGTAAGGCTGCATCCTCCGGAGGTCGCATTTGAAGGCTGCACACGTCTTATTTAAGAAAAGTAACCATAATAAAATTGACCGTTATTCTTTGTGAGGTGTAAAATACTATAATTTTTTTTTCCGTTGCAATTTAACGGTTACTTTTCTTACATGAGACCTCCCAGATGACGTGTGCAGCCTTCAAATGCGACCTCCGGAGGATGCAGCCTTACAAATGAGGCGCAGCTATCGTTTCTTAGACCATTTTTCACTCAGGACATCAGATCAAACTCTGCAGTTTGAATTTGTGGCCTTGCGTTCAGGTAAGTTACATTCAATTAAAGAAATGGCAGCAAGTCTAAATGTCACAGGTTTGACTTAGATGGAGAATTAAGTCTGTGTTTACTGGTGTAAAATGAAGCAGACTCTAAAGTCTGACCTGTAGGCCAGAAACTGATGAATGGTGTTATTTATGAACTTGACGCGTTCACTGAGACCAATGAGACTCTGAAATGCAATCTAAAGATGATCTATTATATATACACGTGGGTATACTGATAAAATGTCAGGCGTTTTTGTCCACATGACACTGTTGCACCTTTTGGTTTTATCTAGCTCATGTAATACTTCTCCCTAGAGAACTGAATAGCAGTAACAGCATTACCACCGATCCGTTCTAATGGCACATGAACGCTCAAAAAAGAGAGTCTATGGATCAATAAGTCAAACCATCTTTCTTACTGAAAGTATAGTATGTCTCTCAATCCATCGCTTCATGGCTAGACTCGGCTCCGGCACCCCTAGTGTCTCTTGCTTCTCTTACCAAGAGTTTCTTGAGTTTTGTATGAAGGCGGAAGTCAGTTTTGGCCAGCCGAAGTCGAGAGATCAAAAGAGTGTTTGTAACTAGAGCAGCTGGCAGCTTTATCAAAGCGAGAAAGAGAGAGGAAGAGAGGAGGAGTGTCGCAAGTAACAAATGATCCCAGTTCCTGCAGAATAAATCAGGAGCATTCATCAGGACACAGCTGTGTGTGGTGTGTGTGTGGATTTCTCTGTGTGAAGGAGAGAGAGATGCTCTGTTCTATGTGTTTTTGGCATCTTGTGGAGCTTGATGAATAGTGTCTTGTGCTTCAGGTCTCAATGACCAGCTGGTGTGTAAGAAATCTACCGTTCTAAATCCTGTCCGTTGAGAGAAAAAACATACTATTGCTGTTGCTGTTATTTGCATTCTCATTAATGCAAAGTCTGTCAGAATCACTCATTGTCAACATATCAAAAATAATTACACAGAGTACACATAACCTTGTTTATTCCAAATTGGGGTCAGTCTGTGTGAACCTTTTTTTTTTTTTTTTTTGACATTGTTGTTATTGCTAATTACAATGAAAAAATAACCAATTAAAAATGAATACATTTAATTAAATCTAAAATAAAATATAAATATTAATTGACAAATTTAAATGTAAAAAAATTCCAGAAATGTTCCCTTAAGTTGAAGTACTATATATATATATATATATATATATATATATATATATATATAAAAATTATATATTATATAATTATATATTTAATAATATATATTAAATATATATTAAATCTAAATAGAAGCTTTGAAAAAAGTAATGACAAAAGCACAGTTAAATGAGTATTAAAAGCTAATAATTAATAGAAAAGCTCATTTAAAATATTAATTAACAATATTATTATGCATAAATAATGCTAAAATAACACTGACCCGATATTTCTGATTTTGTATATTTGAAATGAAATATAAATATTAAATGATAAATTTAAAAGTAAATAAAAAAAACTAGAAAAATGTTAAAAATGCTGCCTTAGTAACTAACTGAAATAAAATAAAACAAGTTGAAGTACTATAATTACTGAATTTTACTGAATTATATATAAATAGAAATTTTGGGGAAAAAAACCTAACGCCTAACAAATATGAATTAATACTATAATAGTGTATAAATAATGCTAAAAGATCCAACCAACACTGACCTGATATTTCTGATTCTGAATATTTGAAATGAAATATAAATATTAAATGACAAATTAAAATTTTATTTATTTTTTTTTTGTTTTTTTTTTAGAAATGTTGCCTTAGTAACTAACTGAAATAAGTTGAAATACTGTAAAATATATATAGTGAATATATATTAAAGCTAAGTAGAAATTTTGGAAAAAAAAGACAACAGCTTATTTAAATCTGATATTTCTCTGTAGATAATGGGCCAAATTTAAAGACATAGTTCACTCAGAAATAAAAATTCTGTCATTATTTACTCATGTAATTTCTGTATGACTTTTGTTTTTGATTTTGTTTTTTTGTGGAACACAAGAAAATATTTTGAAGAATGTTGGTAATCAAACCGTTTTGGTGGCCATTGTCTTCCAGTGTATGAAAAATCGAACATACAGCTGTTTAATGTTCATTATTGGGGTTTTTTTTTTTTCTTTCTTTTTTTTTTTTTATTAATTAATTCGCTCCATGTCCTTTTTCTGCTTTATGCTGCTTTAATAACCAATACTGGGGTTAAATAGCGAAATTTACACATGGAAGTTATTAATTTGATTCATCAGAGGCTTTTATATTATCTCTCAGCCTTTGTACACACAGAACTAGTAATATTAATCAAACAATATTGATTTTTTTCCATATTGCTACTCATATCCACCTTACTTTTCAATGCAGAAGCAAGCCTTCGGGCTAGACTTCCAGTTTATTCTCTGTTACAGGGAAATAAAGGGAAGAATAACAGCGTGCAGAAAATGCACTACAAACCAGTGTGTTATAATTATATAAAGAAAATACATTAAAATAGTATATTAAGACACACCAATTAGCAATATCAAGCAGCAAAACGAGCTGTTTTGTACAGCTAAATGATTGACAGAAGAACTGGCTGTTGTGGGACGTTTCAAAGTACAAAGCCAAATTCTCTCACACAGGAAGAAGTGAATTACAAACGGCCAGAAATAGATGTTTTTCTTCTGTGTCCGAACGGTGTTAATTTTCAGAGGATGAGAAGCCCGTAATACGAGTCGCTACAATTAACACTACGTCGGCTTTCTCTCTGTAGAGCAGACGGACAGTGCATTAACATCTGCGCCTCTCTTTCTCCATCTCGCCGGCTCTCCATCATTTCGCTTCATGATAAATGAGCATTTTGTCCCTGACTGTGTGCTTCCTCTATTCCTCTAATTAATCTGTTTGGTGGGTGTAAACATTAAACTCTATGCTCCTCTGTCTTAGATTAATCTCACTTGTCAAAGATTCTTCTGCACAGAGAGCACGGGAGAGAGAAAAGTGTTCCCAGAGGGCAGACAAGGTCTTATGGATGTTCAAAGGGACCATTCATACAGGACACGCTTCTGCTGTTTAACAAAAAAGCTACATGGAGTGAAATGGCATCTTAAAAATGCGGCACTCGTGGTGCAAGATGCTAGGCAGCTATTTTCTATATACGTATACTTGAAGGAGAAAGATAAATATCTTCAAAACAGCTGTTTTCAAATAACATTTGAATAATCAGTAAAACAACAACTGTTAACTTTTAAGTGTTGCTTTTTTATCAGACAAATCTGTTGGTCCATTTAAAGTTAAACTAGCATTACTTTCCTTTTTTATCATCATTTAACTATTGCATCATTCATCTTTGCTCTATTTTAATTTCTGTTATCATTATTGCGATCACTATTATTATTATTATTATTATTATTTATAATAGGTTTGTTCTGAATTGGTTGGGGAGGGTTTAAGAATATAAAAAATACAGTTTCTGTACAAGCAATAACATTTGTCTTTGGAATAAAAAAAAAAAGAGATAAAAATAAAAGTTAAACTATAGTTGTTTTCGGAATAAATTTATTCTCCTGTTTGCATTTGTGCCACATAAATATCACACATTGTTTTGTAGGAATATTTCTGCCTGTTAATATGTCAGTGTAACACGTTGTCACATTATAGTGACACATTAAAGTTTATGGGCCTTTCTACAGAATTGGTGCAAACTGCTGTTCCACAACCAAAAAACACATTTAAACAGCTTTTAAGTATTCAGATCTTAGATGTTTAATATGTAAGATCCTTATATTATCTATTGAAACCCACAAATAATATTTAAAATATTGGTAAGCTTAATATAGATAAAATCATCATTTAGTGAGCACTTTTATTTGGAAGGTGGCTGTCCCGAACCCTAACCCTTCAATTTCAACTTGAAAATTAAATTAAAAAATTAAAATAATTGTTGTATTTTTTTCCATTGTTGTTCCATTTTTCCATGATTCTTTTAAAAAGTGAAGTTCAAAAAATATTTATTTTATATTTTCTTTGTAAATTATAAAACTTTATGTAAAAAAAAGAAAAAAAAAAGTGTCCCACATTTTCATGTAACTACCAAAACAGTGTATGTTTTAGTCCATTGGCTGAGTATGATTTAACTACTATATTCAGGAAATATTTATGTGAGTAGTTGTGAGTAGATAGGCCCCGTCATTTTGAGGTAAATGTGTTCGAAAGTATGAAAAACCAGTGTGTAACTTTAGGAATGTCACTACCGAACACCGTTTTTTCTGCAATTAAGCACACTTTTTGGGAGTTACTCCATAACATTTAGTTTTTATATGTGTACAACTGTTCAGAACTGTTCTAGCTAACCATGTACTGATTAGCATCTTTAAGCTAGATTTAAAAGTATCTAAAATTGTCACTGCCAAACCAGTCACAACCGAAACATTTGGTGGAGTTTCAGTAGTGACATGATTTTTTTTTTTTTTTTGGGGTGTTATCCCATAAAAGTTTCGGTAGCGACAAAAGGGAACACATAAATCCTCATATTTAGGGGAAATACACAAAATGTTAGTGCAGTTATGCATTTTAGTATTTTAGTATGTTTTACTAGTGTTTTAGTATGCAAGTTAAAATTCCGTAACGTGATGTGGTCACTACCACAGTATTACTGTCACTACCAAAAATGTGCAGTGACGACTGAAACATATGGGTTGTTTTGTCAAAAGTAAAATATACTGAATTATCAACTAGGATGTTATGATAGTTTTTGGTTCAGTGTATATTCAAACTAATGAATCCTTAAAGAAAAATTGGATTCAAAATACAATAAATCTCATAAATCACACTTACATTGTTAAAAACGTAATTGTTATTGATTTACCTCTGAAAAATTAAAAAAATGTTTCCAATATAACCCTTTTAAAAGTTTCTGAAAATACAATATGAGAATTACCTGCACAATTACTAGAAATGTGTACTGTGGATATTACACAATCTGCATACATAATTTTTTTTTTTTTTTTTTTTTTTTTTGGAAAAAGACCTTTACAACTCTTGACTTTGGACCATTTCTGTAGAATGGCCCATATAGACTACATTACAGCACTGGTTCCCAGTTGGTCTGGAATCAGACATAAGCGCAAAATGATTTATGATTCAGTGCAGAAGTTGCAAATGGCTCACTGACTGTGGGAGTCAAAGCGCTAACTAATGAACGTCTTCTGACTCATTAAAGCGAACCAGTTCATAGAGTCATTTGCTCGCGACTCCATTGTGGCTTGCGCTGTGTTGATTTTGACGTACAGTCTACGAGTAGACACTGATTTTAAGGGGTCATCGGATGCCCATTTTCCACAAGTTGATATGATTCTTTAGGGTCCTAATGAAAAGTATATACATACTTTGGTTAAACATTCTCAATGATAGTGTAAAACAACACCCCTTTTACCTTGTCAAAATCAGCTCTGTTCACAGCAAGCTGTTTAGGTGCATGTCTCTTTAAATGCTAATGAGCTCTGCTCCTCCCGCCCCCTCTCTTCCATGGGGTGACGAGCCAGTCTCTGATGTTGTAAACTTTATCCGCATTTAGCTACAAAATTTGCAAACTAGCATATTATTAGGAAAGTCGATTTGCAAATATTCATAAAACATCCTTATACTCACGTCTTCTATAGATGAAGCTGGATCATGAATGATTTGCGCGAACATAGACGCATTTAGGTAGATCTGGAGGTGCATTCTCTTCATAAAACAAAAAGTAATCCTTTGCGTCTTTGACGACTCAGATGTCGGGAGTAAATGACGGCTTATTACGTCCAACAACAAAACACCTCAATCGCTTAGGCAACATTCTTGTCTACTCCTGTCGGTGTCGAAATAATGGCGGACTGTTTACAGCTCACTCAGGGCGGTTCTAAGGCAAGACGTTAATCGTGGGAGCAGCCTTGGTCTGTGCGACATCACACAGCCAAGAATCAGAGAATGGCTCGATTTGAAAAAGGTTATAATTTATAGGGATTTAAAAAAAAAAAAACACTGGGTGGATTTTTTTATTAGGGTGGTTGTGTACACACACTGCCAACACACACATTTATGTTCAAACAACATGTAAAAGTTAATTTTGCATCCGATGACCCCTTTACAGACAGCATTTTACAAAACCATACAAAGTTTCCCTTACAAAATTTGCAGTTATTTTCACTTTTCTTTCTTTCTTTCTTTCTTGCCTACAATTACATTGTAGTAGCAGTTTGGTATCGCATATTGACTCACTCTTAAACATAAATGTTCTTGGCATCAATGGCTCCATGAAAAAAACGTAACCATTCACAAAACGTTTCCGTTCCACAAAAGATTCTTTATAGTGGAGAAAGGTTTTAAATCGTTTACAGATTATTATCAGATTGTTATCGTTCCACTGAATTCCGTTCTTTCAGGACACAGGCAATAAAGCTCATGCTAATTTGACTAATTTCCAAAGCTCAAGTTACTCTAACAATACTTGCGCTTTGTTCTTACGCATTTACATTTTAGATATTTGTTGAATTACGTTTTTAAAAAGACACCACAGAGTGTGAAAATGGTTCATACTGTAGCACTCTGAGACCCAAAGGTTCCCCTTTTGGAACCTTTATTTTTAAGAGTGTGTGATGCTTTCGAAAAAGCCTTGAAAACCACAAGCTCATGGTTTTAAACCAAGTTGACACTGACCTATGAACTGGAGAGTTACACAGATCCACTATCACCACTGTGCCCTTGAGCAAAGACATTCATCCGCCCAATTACTCCAGAGGGACCGTCCCTGCATTTAGTGTGCTGTCGAGTCAGATAAAAGACTACTAATAGCATTTATAAGGCAGGCTGGATTCACACCTGTGAGGCTGGTGTTTAGCCTGTTGATATTGCTTTGCATTTGTCCTTCATACCTTGTCTCTTTCCCTCGTTGTTTTTCAATACTCCACCCTCCCTTGCTCTCTTTCTGTTTTCTGCTGTAGAGAAGCCTCTTCTTTCATCATGGCCCAGACCAGCTCTTCGAAAATTTAATTCGATGTGACAGGCACATCTATTTCTCAGCCAGAATCACTGTAGCGCTTCGGTCCAGATTACATGCTACTCTCCACAGGTGAGCCGTGACCTACACAAAGCAAACAGCACGAAAGCCGTCCAGTTAATCATCAAATTTATGCCTCACATCCTCCTCATGATAAAAAACACTGCGATAGTGAGGCAGCATGATTAGGAAATAATTACACAGATAAAGGATTTTTCCCCACTTGATTTGATTTTTGTGACATCACAATTTAAATTGATTGTAGAGGACATTGTGAAATCCTAATGACAATCTACTCCACAAGGAATCGGAGCATCAGTGACTTTTGAAAGAGTTTGTGATGAGTAAATTTAATTTTTGTTTGGTGCTATATTGAATTTCACAAAGACAAAAACAAGGGAGTGAGGGATGAATACAGTCTTTACAATGGCATGTGCCGTATAAAGGTCATAGAACGTAATTTTTACGACTAACGTCATGAAAAATGTATTTTATTTTAGTCTGTGTCTGTTGACAACAAGAGTGATACAATGATAATTATTAATAGTAAGTTTTAATAATTGTTCTAATGCTATGAGAATAAGGAAGTCCACAACAATAATAATACAAAAAATATATATATTTTTTTCAATTACTTTTAGAAATTTTTTGCAAACTTTAAATAGCATTGTCTGTAGCATTGTAGTGAAGTAGATTAGATTGTTTATGTTTACATTTTGGATGTATTATATGTTGAATTATGCAAAGAAATTTAATTATGACTATTGCAGTTTCTGTAGAAATTTGCCATGCTAAAAGTCTAGTGTGACAAATTTCCGCATGAAATCAAAATTAGTATAAATATGGGGAGACACTGCAGGTGAATAGGGTACAAAAAAATTAACTAATAGTTATCGCCTTATTTTCCCAGTTGATTGATTACATTGATAATTGCTAATTGCTAGTTTTCTAAAATGTTAGGTTTAAATATGCGAATAAGGCATTATTTAATGAAAGATGCACTAATTTGCATAAATTTCTAGTACAAAAATCTAAACACTGGATGAAGTCGGTTTCAAAATTCTTGTTTAAATGGTTGTTTTTTTTTTACATATTAGAGTCAAGCGTTTTTACAGAGGGACTTTTGGGTTTCTCATTTTTGTCACTCCATAATTTAGAAAATACTTAGACAGAAAACAATATATTTATACAGTTTTGGGGGGAATAAAAAGTTGTATATAATCAAGCAAATTATATATGAACAGATACCTCTGTAAAAACCTCCAGGATATAGACATAGAAGTTTGGTGAGTGTAAGTGCTACTGAAGTGGAGATTTATGGGCCATCTTGAGAAAACGGCCTTTAAAAATATGTATTGCAATTGAAATCTATTGACACAAATAGATAAAGTGCTATAAAAGAAACACTTAACAGTGTTTTTTGGAAGTTTTCTTTCCACTAGTCTGACAAAAACACTTTATTAAAAACCAAAAATCCCAACATCTCAAACTTGACGGGTATGTGAAAAAAAACAGTTTTTGCCTGCATTGTCTCCCCTTAAGGTTATCTATAAGCTAGTATATTCCCAAAAAATTACAAAATTCACATTTAGAAGATATAATCATTCAAAACGTACAGTATCTAACTTCCGCCAATATGGAACAATTTTTATAACATCACCCTGCACTTCAGCTTCTCATCAAACTTTATGTCCAATCAAATGCTCTCCAGAATACAAAGCGTCCCGCCCCCTACACTATAAATAGACGCTGAATCTGCGACTGAAATTGGTCACTTGTTCACAGAATTAGTATTTTCTGTAAGGTGAATAGCAGGTATGCTTTCCGTTGGGGCAAATGAAGTGTGGTTTCACGTCATGTTACGCAAACTGCCGCGGTTCGCAAACAGTCTGCTCTGGTCCAGAGACATGATAGTGTAAATCGGATCATATGCGCGAGTCGGCGCAGACCACAAGACGTACCCATTTGAATTTTACACGGAATGCTATATTTTATAGCAATATGGATGAGATTGTGGCTGTCATACGCTGTCAAATGTGGCTTTACCGAGCTCAGTGGCTCTGACCCAATCTGTGATATAAACAAAATGCTATTGGCTATTTAAAAAAGATGCAGGGCTGTTTGCTATGTCTCTCTGTACAGCAGAAAACAAATGCAGTGTATGCTTATAACCAGTAATGGCAATAACAGCGTTATTTTTTTCAGTAACAAGTAATCAAACGAATTACTGTTTCGCGCGTTACAACGCCGTTACTGTTTCTGACAATAAAATGCAGTGTTACTATATTTCTTATATATCTTTCAGTTCATCTGAATGGATGCGTAGCGTACCTGTATTAGACGAACTGTACACTCTAGTGTGAAGGCACATGACAAGACGTCGCTTTGTCACACACACATGCAAAGCAAGATACAGAGTGAGAGAGTCTTACCATGCAGAATTAACGCGCTACATGTAAACGATATTCTTTGCTGTATTTTCCTCTCACAATAACGGAGTTCCTTTAAAATTCTTCAGCTTTTAAGAACTGCCGGTTTCTCCGGTAGTAGGCGGAACTAATGTGTAAACTGCAAACTCATTGGCTGGCGCTCACCTATTATCGCCCCTGTTTTGATTCCAGCAAATCAGTTCGAGCGAATGCAGACAACGTGATTAATATTCATGAACCCAGCAGCTTATTAATCCTTGGTGCATTTTATATTGTTATTAGTAGTAGAATTAGTGGTAGTTTTGTTTTCTTATCAGAATTAGTTTTAGTTTTTCCCCCTTTTTTATAGAAACACTAAGTTACAAACAATATCTTTCCCATCATAATGAGCCCATTTTCCACAAGTTGATATGATTCTTTAGGGTCTTAATGAAAAGTCT
>JAHKKF010493437.1:0-14658 GCA_019740295.1 Labeo calbasu | reverse complement strand
GCTAGATTAATAGTGAATCTTACGTTTTAAATATGGATATTTTTCTTACAAAAACGCATCGATTCGCTACAGGAGACCCCCGGGAGCCGTGTGAGGCAATTTTTATTATGGACGGATGCACTTTATTAGACGATTGCATTTGTCTAAAAGAAGGAAGTCTCATACACCTAGGATGCATGGAGGGTGAGTAAATAATACGCTACAGTAGTTTTGAATCCTATCCTCTGCCTGCGAGATCACGGATACATGATATTATCATGCTAATTTATTTAATTATTTTACATACTTAGTTTCATTGCCCGAAACCAGCTCCAGCATAAGGCTAAAAGCAGTCTAACATTATCAAAAAACATCATCACTGGTCAGCCTAGCCTATTCTAGTGCAAGTTTATGCATTTTAAAAAACACTTCTGTTATAAGTGAAGCTATCTACACTGTATGATAAATAAATCTCTTACCCCACACTGCACACGGCGTGTTACGGCTCCGACGCGGCAAACAGAGTAGATTGCGGCTTCGGCGTGTGTTTCGACCCCCTGTACAGCACACGTCTGCGGCACGTTACTGCTCTGAAGCGGCCACTCTAGTCAATGCTTGTGTTTATACCCGCCGTGCTGCAGCTCGTTGAAGCAGCTCTCCACGCTGCATCGCTAAAGTTTGGCTAATCCCCCACTTCGTCCCTACCATCCCTCCAACAATTCGAATTTCCATAGGTGGGATTTAATTGAATGATATTCAAATGGACCGCACTGTGACATCATTGCATGCGGAAAACAAACGTTGTAGTCCAAAGGAGCCGTTCGTTGTAGTTCTTGGAAAGAGATTTTTTTTAAAAACGAAATATCTTCCTTTTGGAGTGGACCTTGAGATTAACTTCGTAGATCTTTTTTATGCCCAAAGATACACACCACACACTGACTAAAGTTCAAAAAGTGAAAAAGCATAATAGCACCCCTTTAAATAATAGTTGAGTTAAATAAAACTACCCAGAAGGTTGGGTTAAACATTTAACTCAACCGCTGGGTAAAAACAACTCAGTCGCTGGGTTTGTCCATATTTCACCCACTGCTGGGTTGTTTTTAACCCAGCATTTTTTAGAGTGTAAGGTAGAATGTAGCTACACTCTAAAAATGCTGGGCTATTTTTTTACCCATGTGCTAGCTAATTTTTCTGCACTCTTAAAAATGCTGTGTTTTTTTTGTTTTTTTTTACCCTCAAATGTTGTTGGGTCATTTTACTGGGTTATTTGAATATTTTTTACACAGGTGCTGGGTAGTTTTTCTGTAACTAAGTTGCTGGTTCTTTTTTAATGGGTTATTAAATATTGGGTTATTTTTTTTCTACTCAACCGCTGGGTTGAGCCTGTCTCAATGAAACAACCCAGCTGCTGAGTTACAGTCAGAGCAAGGGGTTTCTCTAATATCTGCAGGAGAGAGCAGTTCACATCACCGTCAATTTGGTGCACTTCTTCAGCTAAATAAAGGTTTGTACACATTTTATTTAATTTATGAAGTCTTTACTGTGCTGTAAATTATATTATTTTACACAACATACAAGGACGAGATGTCAGTCAGCTGCGTTAGCAGCGGCATTTTGCCTTGCATAACAAACTGATTTTATTCATTTTAATACTGAATTTATTTTAATTTGATGTTAAAATATGTCCTCTAATCTCAGTACTGTTTGTTTTTGGGCAGGTTATGGAGTCAGTCACGGCATCTTTCTGCTACGAGTGAAACACGAGGCAGTGGTCTGAGGTTCATAGTTTTCCCAGCGAACAGCAGCCCATCACCGGCTCAGATTTCACAGACACCGGCACAAAAATTAGTACTATTTTGGTAAAATGTGATTACATTGAATGGTTGATACACTTAAATTAAACTGCAACTTTTAAATGTTCCGTTTTTTATTTCTAAAATGCTTGTATAAATGCAAGTTTAAATGTATGTTATATTATAAACTATGCTGTATTCATCCAGATAAATTCAATATGTCTTATATTTTTGTCCATGGGTGTTCTTGCTTAATAATAAATATTCATCTTTTGATTATTGCTGTTGCCA
Organism: Labeo calbasu; assembly: GCA_019740295.1. NCBI lineage: Eukaryota > Metazoa > Chordata > Actinopteri > Cypriniformes > Cyprinidae > Labeo > Labeo calbasu. Next base: position 12,595 of record JAHKKF010493437.1, on the reverse strand, counting down.
CTGTAATTCTGTGTATGACTTTAAATTTACAGCCCATTTTAAGCCAGCAATATAATAATTTCTAAACAATAGTTGACTTTAAATAACATCTAACCCAACAAAATGTCAAAGTAACCCAGCATGTGTTTTGTCCAATATGTAAATAAAAAGATTCATAAATATATACAGATACAAAAAAACATCAGCAATTACCTTTATTTGTTATGATTTATTTTATTTGACATGCAGGTGCGGTTTTTGGGTAGGGTTTGTATTGAAGAGCCGTTTACAAAGTAATTTTTTCACATAATGAAAAACAACATTGATCACACACTCTCTCTTTGTCTGTTACTCCTGGTCAGAGGCTTCCATGAATATTTAGTTTAAACATAGAGTTACATTTCAACCAAGTTTAATGGTTCGACATTGAAATATTTAATACGTTTGTTTAAGTTGTAACTAAGTGCCCTAAATTGTAACCTATGCATAGCTGGTGCAACCGGCCCCAGATGTCTATAAGTGCACTGCAGCAAAAGTTAGCTCAACTACTGGCCGCACGATGGAGCGTTGCTTTTGCAAACCTTTGCGTTTTTCTCTACGTCCTTGTAACACCCCAATAAAATCAATGGACTGGCAGCATTCCCTGGCATAAACTCCAGGATGGAAGCATCCTAATACTGCCCTACAGTATTACAGTGACAGTTCTTTCCCACTGTTTTTAAATGTATAAAACTAAAAGTCAATTAAAAATGAATTTAGAATTTAAATAAATTAATTCAGCTGGGTCTGGTTTATTGTAACTTTGTAATGGAAGACGGAATTCGTATATTTCGGTGCCATCTATCCAGACGGTTTTGTATAACATTACAATTTGATATTATAAAATGATCAATAGGGTTTGGAAATCAGTTACTTAGTGTTGGTTCGTTTGCTTCCTGGCAGAATAGCTTGGATGTTTATTATTCATTACAACATCTCTACTCCCATATTCAATTCATCGTACTTTGTCAAGCCCGGTTCCGCTTTCTTTCGCCTGCGAAATTTCGATGAGCAACGGTAAATGTGACCGCAGCTTAAAAAGAATGTACTTTCCCATCATCAGTGAATAACAGCTTGTAGTATTAGTATGCAAATTGGGACACGGCCAAGTTCTTAACACTTCGGAGTTCAAAGTTCTGCCTGAAGAAAAAGACCTGAAATACAGCAAACGTCTGAGACCGCTAGTGAAAAAGCTTCTGTCTTGCATTCTTTTCTAATTGAATACCAATTTTTCCGTTACGAATTATTTTTGCAGCATAACAATTTGAGTGAAAAGTTAAACTTGAACAAGAATATCTTAGCATTTGGGTTTTTCCCTTTTGCTTCAATGACAGCAGCACTCAAGCTGCCTGAACATCCTTTTGTCCAAAGGAGTTCACATGATCAGTGTCACAAATCGTATTATTTGATTAGCACAGAATAGTATTTATTTCAACTTCAACTTTTTTCTTTAAAATGAAAATTCCAAAACTTTCTCAATGCTCTCTCAGACATTTAGAGCCCACTGTATCTCCCACTTGCTGCAGTGTTTCTCCTCCCCACAATCTCTCCTGTCAGAGACACTGGAAGCAACGGCACAGAGGAAGAAAATGAAACCGTTTTTCTCAATCAGCCTCAGTGTCATATAAGAGAAAATGAAAATAATGCCTTTAAGGTCCAGGGAATAAACAGAGAGTGTGATAGCAATATGAGGAGCACGGCAGTGCTGTCCTCACTGATATTACACACACACCCCTGAGACATCCACTCAAGGCCAGTTTCTTATTACTGCTTTCTCCAAACTATTCGAGTGTGTGTGCTGCAGCCTGTTAAGAACAAGCTGTGTGTAATAGAAAAAAGACAAGAGAAAAGCTGTGTTTCTTTAGACACTCAACCATGTTGTGTGAGAGAGTGAGAGAGTAAAAGGGGTGGAGCTAACTGCTGTATTGTGCAGACTTCAGGAAATATAAATTGCGTTTAAATATTTATTACTTTAAAGCAGAAAAATCTCATTCTTGTCACAATGCAGAAAAATTGCATCCTCATTATGCATTACAAAAACGTATTAATATTTAAATTATATAAAGTAGTAATCCTTACCAAAAAGAAGTTTATTATATTAATTATTTTTAAGTAAAGTATATTTTAAAGTATACTTTATGTAGTACGTATACAAATATCATTGTACTAGTAGTATACTTGTAAAGGTACTATTTTAATACTCTGTGGGACTAAATTAGCCCACCTTCTAGTATATAAAAGTACACTTTTAAGTATACTTTAAGTATAACAGTAGTAAACTTGAGTACACAACTAGTTTACATCTATGTTTTTAGTTTGTACTGCAACTATACTAAAAGTAAACTTATAGGTATACGGATAGTTCACTAATTGAATACTTGTAGCATTTTAATTACACTTTGAAGTGTGTTCCCAGTAAACTACTAGTTTAGTAGTTTTATACTGCAAATACTCATACGTTTTCTTTAAGTGAACTTTACATCATACTTTAAGTATACTACTATGTCCTTAGGTATTAATTTGTATATGTTTTGTTATATGAATATCTGAACATACAAAACATCGAAAGAATGAACAGGGTATCTGCTTGTAAACAAAAACATTTTATTCTACCTTCATCCATTCTTTTTTATAAGCACTTTTATAAACACTTGAATGTGGGTAAGTTTCATAATTAAGAAAAAATAAATAAAGAAATAAATAAACAATATTTTGAACAAAAAGCTGAAAAAAGACTATGCATTGGATTCAGAATGACAATCAAAACATAGATGGAGTCGATCAACACTCCAAAACTTTTTATTACCTCTTCATGGGTCTACATTTTATTCCACAACATTACACAGTTTTGATGCTGTTTTATGTCTGATAATTGTGTTAGATTACATGTGGAAGCATCTGTTGTTTCGGTTTCTTCTTCGCTTGTGTTTTGAAAATTCTGTAAAGTAGATGTGTAATAGCACCCCCTACCGTATAACATTGAAAACATGAATTTTTCACAGCACAAGTATAGCTCAAATATATATAGACTTTTTCTAAGTATACTTAAATGTCATTTTAAGTATACTTCTGAGAAGTACATAAAGCACATTTCTGAGAAGTGCATGAAAAGTAAGCTGAAAGTATAGGTATTAAAGTGTTGTACTGCCTTGTGTTGGTATTCAAAAAAAAAAAAGAAAGAGTATGATTTTTTCACATTACATTAATGTGAATTCAGGGCTGCAATGAATTGTCATGAAAATATTTAATGGTCCAAAAAAGAGAGGCTTCATTTTCTTGATGTTAAATTTCTTACCAGATTCTACCAATAATATCCAAAGCTAAGCGTTTGTCAGAAATATTGTCAAAAGATCAGAGAGTGTTTTTGTAACAACGTGAACTTCATTTAAAAAAATATGTAGTGAAAATCCTTTTGATGGTCTTCAGATGAGGGCAAGGACCCTTTAGCATCCATTTAGCAGCCTAAACGCTTACCTGTTGTGTAGGAGCGCGCTGCTGCATGTATGGGGGTTGAGAGGGGGCCGCCGACTGCTGCTGTGGAGGACTGAAATATGGGGGCTGCCCCTGCTGACAGTAGCCGCCCATTCCCTGTGGCCCGTACTGAGCCGGCATCTGCTGAGCATACAAGGACAAAAACATGAGACTTCGCACATACTCGCGGAAAACATTCTCAAGTGCTTCACATGACATGTCACGGCAGGGAGGACGATTATTATTAATCTGTAAAGTATTTTAAATGGTGATCCGCCCCGGAACATTAACTGACTACTTTACAATGCTAATCCGTTCTGAAACTTCTCTGTCTGGGGCGTGACGTCTCAAGTCAGGGATAAAAGATTCTCACAGTGCTGGAATAGGCGGTGTTTGGGACTGACAACCATATTTATCAATAGGTGTGACTCCCAAATTACCCTGTACTACACACAGGACAGGAGAGGATCGCATTACACCTGTATAGACAGTAGAGCTGGCAATGTAGCTTAAATAAGACCTTTACAATATTGATGTGTCTTGTGAAGATATTCAATACATTACTCAGTGTATAAAATGTTTTTTCCCACTGAGGAACCATCTTTTTGACAAAAAAAGCCATGGTAGCCAATTTAAATTAGAATGTTTAATACTTAAATGTTTAAAAAAAAATCTAATTTGACAGTTTGAACTGATCGACAGAATTTAATCAACATAGGTTTTAGAGATGCTATTAAAACATCTGATCACTCATGAGTTACAAGACAAGGAATTGAAAACAATGATGAACACAGCAATGCATTGCACTCTAAAACCAGCAGTGCACATATTTATTACTGTTTACTGTAAAATATTGGTATTCAAATTTTACAGGTCTACTATTAATTAAAATGTAATTATATTTTTAAATACTACTTTTTTTTTATTTTACAATGATTACAAACAAATTTGTTATTTTATAGTTTAGTCTGAATTGGTCAAAAAACAGTGGAAATGAGGCCTATAAAACTCAAGTGGAAAGAGTTTGTTTGTTTTTTGTTTTTTGTTTTTTTGAGAAGAAAAATGTCTTTTGAGAAGAAAAACACTTAAAGATGTTCAAATCTTGTCAAAATTATTTCCAAATATAGCTAATCAGGTCACTTGGTGAAATTTCCTCATATCGCAAAAATAAAATGCAGGTTTTTCCAATTTCACTGAGCCCCTCTGTGCTTTGTGTTGTGTATTTAAGGATTTAAATTTTATTCAGTTGTTTTTATAGTAACTCCTGCTGCTTTTATTCTCTCAGACATTTGGACAAAAACACTCCGAATCCACCCAATTTGGATTTTTCCATCCAGACATATAACAGGTGCTTGGTCGTGCTTTCCGACCACACTATACTGCTATTTTCTGTCATTTTTCAGCTTGAGAGAGGTTGACAGCCCTAGCATTAGTGATTGACAGCAAAAAAATATCCCGCTAAGTGCTTACATCAGACAACTGACAACTAGTGTCCACAGCATTGCTGTTGATACAGCCCATATGAATCAAATATGCTCTCAAAATTCTGTTGGGAGTCCAGGTTGAGAGTAGGGTTGCAACTACAAAATCGACAATGAAAATATTCAACAACGAATTTGGAAGTCTGTGTCTGCCAGTCCACCAGTCGTGACATTTCACAATGGTGAATAATGCATTTTGATTTACAAACACATATGAGAATAGCATAGGACATATGGAATGTTATATAATATGAACTTCAAAAAAAAGTACACTACCAGTCAAAAGTTTTTGGACAGTAAGATTTTTAATGTTTTTAAAGTCTCTTCTGCTCTCCAAGCGTTAATTTATTTGATCCAAAATACAGCAAAAGCAGTAATATTGTGAAATATTTTACTATTTAAAATAACTGCTTTCTATTTGAACATATTTTAAAATGTAATTTATTCCTGTGATAAAAGCTAAATTTTCAGCATCATTACTCTAGTCTTCAGTGTCACATGATCCTTCAGAAATCATTGTAATATGCTGATTTGCAGTTCAAGAAACATTATTATTTTTATCAATATTTAAAACAGTTGAGTACATTTTTTTTTTCAGAATTATTTGATGAATAAAGATCCAAAGATCAGCATTTATCTGAAATAAAAAGCCATTCAAAAAAACAAAGGACCATTCAAAAGCTCTGAGTCAGTATACATTTTTTTGGTTATAGAAATTAATACTTTCATTTATCAAGGATTATGTAAATTGATGATTAAGACATTTATAATGTTACAAAATATTTCCATTTCAGACAAATGTTCTTCTGAACTTTCTTTTCATCAAAGAAACCTGAAAAAAAAATCTACTCAGCTGTTTTCAACATAATAATAAAAGTTTTTCGAGTAGCAAATCAGAATATTAGAATGATTTCTAAAGGATCATGTGACTGGAGTAATGATGCTAAAAATTCAGCTTTGAAATCACAGGAATAAATTACATTTTAAATATATTCAAACAGGAAACAGTTATTTTAAATAGTAAAAATATTTCAAAATTTTACTGTGTTTGCTGTACTTTGGATCAAATAAATGCAGGTTTGGTGAGCAGAAGAGACATCCTGTATATAGATTAGTTCTTTTAGGTGTCTAAAATATGCATTTTGCTAAAATATTTAAAATTCTAAAAGTTTTAAAATTCTACATGTAACAAGTAATTGTACTTTTATACAATGTATTTTAGAGCAGTCACTGTAAAGGATTATGGGAATGGAGTACAAATGTAACTGCTATGTTCAGATGATGAGGTAAATGTGTAAATGTGACATTTAGTCTATGCTTTTGATTTTGTTCGTTATAATTTTAAAATTTAGTCAATTTAATATCTCCTTTAAATGTTAAGTAATCAACTGTTTTTTGGTTTAGAATGTAATGTTTATATTTTAACCCTTTTTTCGCATAATGTATAGCATTATTTGTATGGTATAACATTACTTGCACAACTTATTTGGCCAAATGTGAAGTAGCGTTTTTATAAATAATGTATTAAAATTGATTTTTTTTTATTTACTTTGAAATTTGAAATTAGTAGTTTTTAAACAATTCATTTTTTGGTATCAGATATACGTTATCGACAGACCTAGTTGAGATTCACTTGTTGTCATATTCAGCACTCCAAACAGGGCCGACAACCGTATTCTGCCACCGTGTGAACGTGGCCAGTGAGGGATGATGGGAGACATCTGAACACCGAGGGTCCCCGTGGGTGTGTTAGTGCTTTAGTAATCCACAACTGTTCCCCCTCCTTTGATTCACGACAAGCTGTTATTGTGACGCTCTTATGTAAGAGCTTTTCAAGGCAACAGCTGCCATTGGCACGCTGTCCTCCCATCTGAGCCCCCCGTTACCCGCTCCCTTCATCCGCTGTAATTCTCATTTGTCATTCATACCAAACAGAAAACAAATCCACGAACCATGATGATGTGTTTTTCCCGCTCATCTCTCTAATACATGCAGAAGTATGTCAGCGACGGTACGTGCACATACACTCACGAGGCTCAGATGGGAATTGTATCGAGAGCTGTGTTCTCTGAGCTTCTTTAATGAGGAAACGTAAGTCAAGCAAGGACAAACCCTAATCTACACTGCAAAAATAATTTCCTCAATCAGTTTTCCATTAGAAAGTAAGTCGAAACCATAGCCTTGTGGGCAGCAATGCCTCGGGTGACCCGAGTTTGAGTCCCGGCTTGAGGTCCTTTCCTGATCTTGTTCCCATTTCTCTTTTCCTGTTACTTCCTCTGTCTCCATTCACTGTCCAATAGACAGAAAAACTACATCAACATTACATATATGTGACCCTGGATCACAAAACCAGTCTTAAGTCCCACGGGTATATTTGTAGCAATAGCCAAAAATACACTGCATGGGTCAAAATTTTCAAAAATGTTTCTTTTATGCCAAAAATCATTAGGATATTAAGCAAAGATCATGTTCCATGAAGATATTTTATAGATCTCCTACCATAAATATATCAAAACTTAATTGCTAAAAACTTCATTTGGACAACTTTAATAGCAATTTTCTCAATATTTAGATTTTTTTTGTACCCTCAGATTTTGTATCTTTGTATCTTGGCCAAATATTGTCCTATCCTAATAAACCATACATCAGTGAAAAGCTAATTTATTTATTTAATTTAATTTAATGTTATGATGTATCAGTCTTAAGAAATTTTAAGAAACTGACCCTTATGACTGGTTTTGTGGTGCAGGGTCACATATAATATATACATACACATATTGGTCAAAAGTTTCATATCATTTTTATTTTATTTATTTATTTTTTTTTTTAATGAGAACAGTCTCTTTTGCTCACCGAGGCTGCATTTATTTGATCAAAAATACAGTAAAAACAGTAATATTGTACGGTATCGTAATATTGTATTAATGCATCATAATCAATATTATTACAATTTAAAGAAACTGTTTTCTATTTTAAAATATCATGTTGAAATATATGTTGAAAACAGTTGAGCATAATACAGAGATGCACTGTCATTCAAAAGTTGTCATTCCAAAAAAAAAGATAATAAATGATCAAAAGCAGTTGTAAGAACATTTATAATGTTATGAAAGATTTTTATTTCAAATAAAGGCTCTTATTTTGTTTCTTGTTTTTCTTTTATTCAAAGATTTCTGAAGAAATGTATCATAGTTTTGACCAAAAAAAAAAATGAAGCAGCACAACCATTCCCAAGATATATAACAAACAGTTTTTTTTAATTACTATCATTGTAATTATATTTCACAATATTACTGTTGTTCCTGTATTTATCACAAAGCAAATCTAACATACAAAATTTGAGCGCCTGAGATTTGTCCAGTAAATTAGTCTTGTTTTAATTAGTTTCTAGGAAAAAAATATCTAAATAGGACTAAGATACTGAATAAGAAAAGTAATTTTGCACACGTAATTTTTACACGTAAATATTTTAACCCCTTTTTTCAAGATTTGTAACCGTCAACATTTGATGGGAATGTAAAAGGATAACTGCCGTGCATTTCCAGTCTTTCCATCATTGAAATAACAAAAAGGGATTTAACCAGACAGCATGCAGTTGCTCCAAAATCCCACAAAGAGATTGTGTCCAATCACAAACAGCACATTTAATCCATTTCTCTGCCATGTACTGTGCTTGTCAGAAGCGTGGACAGCAGGGAAGGTGAGTAGCGGTCAGATGGTCAGCGGCAGTGGCTCGGGGGGGTTGATGGTCTCTGCTGATTGTGTTGTGATAGGACCCGTCCTCTTACGGAACCGTAAAAACACCTGTCAGGACCTGCGGCCCCCTGCTACGCACCTGATCCGCATCCACCTGAGCTCACACATGCTCACGCTCATTAAACACGCCTAACACCTAAACACAGAGGTAAAATGAACAAGCAAATTTGTTTGATGCTGCTAGTGGTAGGGTTGGGTATTGAGAACCGGTTCCATTTTAAAACCGGTTCCAAATTTCCAAGAACCGGATATTCGATAAGACATGTGCATTTCGGTTCCGCTTAATGATTCCTGTGTACGCATTATAATGTGATTTTACAGTTTAAACGATTTAAGCGCAGGAGAGGAAAGAAGTAGCGCACACATCTGAAGCATGAACACTGCGGTCCCGACGCATGTTCCCGGCCTGTGTCCGTTCTCGAACCGTTCCATGCATTTCCACTGCAGAAAAGGTCGTTCCAGGATGGATCTGATCTCTCTTTGACATTTACCGCCCAATATGCACAAAAATACGTCAGTATATCATCATAAACGCAGCCATTTTTTGTCGAAAGTAAAAAGTGAAAGTAAACAGATGAGAAACCGCATGTGTAACTGTATTTTTAGATCCACGTGCGTTCGGTGTTAAGGAGACAGCAACCTTATAAACGTGCTGCCTGTTATTAATGTTAATCCAAGAACAAAAAATATCTTTTGTAACTTTAATGAGGATTAATCTATATTTTATTTATGAAAAGAAAACTGTTTTTAAACTTTTGATTTGAATTTCTGCACTTGCAATTTCTTCAGTTATATTTATTTATGCTATTGCTAATATATTTGCTTGTTCCTATTTTATTACTGACTGTTACTTGTCTTTAACAATTTAATGTTTGAAATTTATATTAGTCTAGTTGTTTTTGCTGTGGTATTTTTTGTTAAAACCATAGGAAAAGTTCCTCTTAGGCCTAAGTGTTTTGTAGGCTGCCGATTTTTGCCCCTGTTGTTCAGCTGCAACAGAAAGCTTTGTAAAAATACACAATAAAAATTTTGACTTAATTTATTATTGAATTTTTTTATGTTATTGGAATCGAAACTAGGAATCGTTAAGCTGAATCAGAATCGGAATCAGTAAAATTCAAACGATCCCCAAGCCTAGCTAGTGATGAAGAAATTTACATTTAAAGGTGTAGTCAATAGTTTTGGTGCCAACTTTAAATTTTATGCTTTAAGAAATAAGTAGTGTTGTTGCCGTACACTTACATGAAATGAATACAGAACTCATAACAGTCTATAAAAAGTGTTTTGAGTATGTGCGGTGCTGGTCAATGCATTGGGTTTTGCTGCTCATTGGCACATCACCTCTGTAGATACACTAGTGGTGTAGTGTTGTATGGTGATGTGAAGAGCGAACATTACACAATGGACAAACAGATGTATTGCTGTTTTTCATCAGTGGAAACAATGGGAAAATCTGTGAGTTAGCTGGAAATCGATAAAATAATTCTTTAGAAGTATACTTAACATTGTGTCTTCCTTTTCCTTTGCCTTAAAAATGGTGTTTTCCCCTGGGTTTTAAGCTTTGTCTTCTTCTATTTTTCAGTAAAAATGTTATGTGACCAAAACAGATGTAGCCAGAAGATCAATAGAAATAACATAGCAGGATTCCCTTGGTATCAGACCAGAAGAAACATCCAATTTCAGGTAGGGTTGTAAAAAGAAAAAAAAAAAAAACTCTGGTCATCTAAGGTCTCCTGGTAGATAAAAGTCATTACAGGGTCCTTCTCGATTGAGAACGGCGACAACTAACAGCTGCACAAATGCACCGCACACCCCTTCGGGTTAGAGATTACCCCAAAACTCTCTCCTGTAATGATCTCATTATGTGCTGGCCGCATTCGGTGATGTCTTTCTTGATTAGTGCCTCTCCTACATTCCACTGTGCCAGGAGGAGATTGCTGATTCTGATCTTTCGTTCTAAAAAGGTCACGTCCGTACCCAGGGGCAATCACATGAGGAAACTGCACACGACTGCTGTCCTGCTGATCTTGTGTCAGTATAGCTGACCAAAGATCAGTGTAATGTATCTGGAGGTAATGAAAAGAAAGTGGCTGATAGCTGAAATAGCAGTTTGTGTTTCTAAGGTCCAAAACACACTTGAATATGTGAACCCAAACACTTCCAGCCACGCAGACTCGATTTCACGCGTCGCTGTTTTCCAAAATGTGTCAGAACAAGGAGGTCTACAATAACTGGAGAAGTCTATCTGTTAGCAATCCTATTTATCTCAATGGCAGCTGCTCATCTAGCGCAGTAGTTAAACTGCCAACATTTTAACAACTAGCTATGTTTTCGCTTAAACAATATTGATTAACAAAAATCTGTGACCAACTTCTTGTTTGAAATTTATATGAAATTATTAGATTCCACCTGCAAAAATTCACAAACACAACCTATGGTAAATTGGTTTGCAAGTCATTTCAACGAAATTCTTAAAGGGAGCCCTGGGTGTTAAAAGAGAAGTCGTTTACAACCACATTTGGGATCGTTTGAAGCCCATTTAAACTGCATTTTGGAAGTTCAAACTCGGGGCACCATAGCAGTCCATTATATGGAGAAAAATCCTAATTTCTTTAAGAATGAAGAAAGAAAGACATGAACATCTTGGATGACAAGGGGGTGAGTACATTATCTGTAAATTTCTGTTCTGGAAGCGGACTTCTCCTTTAAGACTTATATGGCTTAATATAACGTAAATGATGTCTCTTACTAAAATATGTAGTAGAAAGCCCATAAAAGACTTACGTTATTTAAAAAATTCACATCGTTATATACATATTTTGGACTGGGGGCATCATAATTTTGATTATGTAGAGCGGTTGTGTTTAGTGAGCTAAGCTATGCACTGAGCTATGCTATTTTTACAGCAACACAACTCGGAATACAAAATACTGATACAATGACCAGAGAGCTTATAGGTAGCAATAAATATAAGCGTAGGCCTAAACCTAGTTTGTAAGTTTTTTTTTAGTAGCTGTGCTCTACTAAAAGGAAATCAGTGAAGACTTACATCGCTTCTCTTGTTGCCCTCTGACTGAAAACTACAACCAAAATCTGCAAAATGTGGCATTGTATCTGTATTTTCCAAGTTGTGTATTCCGAGCTCCAACGAAAGAAGTGATGTAAGTCTTCACTGCTTTCCTAGCGATAAGACTTGGAGAAAAGAATGGGAAGATGCCTATGGACAAATAAAATTTTCTAAAGACCTGTGTCTGTGTTCCCTCCACTTCAGCCCTGATTCCTTTGAGGCTTTTAGTAGAACTGATGAAAGAGCTTATAAATGATGTAAACATGTCGATTCATGACGCCACGGCCACTGGATGAGTTTCTCAGAGCGGATTTCACTCGATATCCAAGTGCATCTAGACTGGGGAGAATCAATGGTACAGCATTTGGTTTAATCCTACGCCTATATTCATTGCCACCTGTAAGCTCTTTCAGTACCTGTGGTCATCGTATTAGTATTTTAATTTCCGAGTTGTGTATTCTGAGTTGTGTTACGGTAAAAATAGCATAGCTTAGTGCTCACTGAGCGCAACCGTTCTACCTAATCAATAATGGCAACCCCATAGTCCAAAATATGTACATAATGATGTGGGTTTTATAAATTATGTAAGTCTTTAATGGGTTTTCTACTACATATTTCAGTAAGAGACATCATTTACGTTATATTAAGCCAATCAAGTCTTACTGCCCTCCAAAAGTTTGGAAACGTCCTAGAAAAGTGGGGTTTTGGCATGAATCCTTTTTAATTTGTGATAATTTTGCACTGATAAGGGACAACACAAACTACAAAAACATATTTTATTACATAAACAGTTTATACATAG
>JAHKKF010493432.1:0-10677 GCA_019740295.1 Labeo calbasu | reverse complement strand
ATTTTAAAGTATGTTAAAATAAAAAACATTATTTTATATTGTAAAAACATTTTGCAATATTACTGTTTTTTTCTATATTTTTAAATCAAATAAATGCAACCTCGATGAGCAGCCTTGATGAGTCTTACTGACCCCAAACTTTTGAACTGTAGTATGTATATATATATATATATATATATAATTTTTTTTATAATGGTGGAAACAGGCTTCTATAAATTAGTAATATAAAAAAATCTTTAATGCAAAAAAAAAAAAAAAAAAAAAAAAAAAAAAAAAAGAGAAAAATGCTGAATGAATAATTGTTAAAAAATAGTCACGGTATGTTTGTCAAATAATTTTTCCCTACCAAAACAATGAAGAACTGTATTTTTTCTTTCACTTAAATACACTAATATAAAACACATTAACAGCCATTGATATTTAATAATATGTATTTTTACCAGATCATATGAATAGGGTCGTTAAGTGATGATGTAATGGGTCCATTGAACGCACCAACGAATGCTGTTTTCGGGTCCAAACCCCAACTCATTTCACTTGAGAGTACTATCTCAGCAGCCGTTTATGAGCACTGTTTATCTATATTAAACATTTAAGCTAAACGTTTTCAAATTAACGGTGTACACTACAGTCTCCGTGCTCACAGCATCCAAAACACAAATAATTTTTACATTTTATATTTTTTTTAATATTTATTTTTCATTGTATGGCTATCTGGGATTTCAGTATGGAGGATAATTTTTTTGGCAGTATTTATATCACATTGTGAGTGCATAATTAGTACCCTTTGTTGTTTTTCGTGTCATCTGATAGAGCGTTTGTTATTTAGCATTTTGTTATTTAGCTGCCTTATGGGGAACTGCTTTAAATGACTTTCTTCCCCTCAGACTGTGAAAAACAAGATTCTCTGGTCTGATGAACCTCAATTCCAAGCATCATGTATGAAAGAAACCAGGCACTGCTCATCACCAGCATAGTAGCATCCCAAAAGTAAATTGTGCTGGTAGCAGCCTCATGCTGTGGGGCTGTTTTTCAGTGGCAGGGACTGAGAAAACATCAACATTCAAATTCGGCCTTTATGAAAACCTAGTCCAGACCATTCAGAACCTCAAACTGGACAGAAGTTCACCATCCAACAGGACAATGAGCCTATAAACACAGCGAGAGTAGCTTAAAGACAACTCTGTAAATGTCCTTTAGTGGCCAAGCCAGAGCCTTGGCTTCAACGCAATCAAATATTTCTGGAGAAAACCTGAAATGTCTGCCAGCTCTCCATCCAAGTTGACAGCTTGAGAGGTGAGAAAGTGAAGCGAAGAATGGCAGATTATTGCCAAATACAGATGTGTAAAGCTTGTCGCATCATACCCAAACAGACTTAAGGCTGTAAAGGTGCTTCAGCTAAGAGTTAAGGGAATGAATACTTATGCAATGTACTTATTTCATTTATTTTTTATTTTTTTAATAAATTTACAAAGTTGTGAAAATTCTGTTTTCGCTTTGTCATTATGGTGAGTGCAGATTGATGTGGGGGAAAAAGTAATTTAAAGCAGTTTAACATACGGCAGCACCATAAAACGTGGAAAAAAAAAATGAAGGGGTATGAATACTTTTGCAAGGCACTGTATATCACAATCTTAAAGCTCTTATGCTTGCAAGTCACGAAAATCAACATGAAGCGTTTTTGTGAAGTCATTTTTAATTAGAAATTTAATTATACCTAAACGTGAACTAAGAGTGTGGAGAAATAGATAATTTTACCCCAGCAATACATTGCTGAAACAGAAGTGCTGATGTAAAGAGGAGTTTGAAGTTCCTAATAAAGTTACTCAAATTATCCCAATACCTTATATATTTTTTTCCAAAATACACTGGCATAACCATTACATAAATTTTAGGTTGCGTTAATTTGCTAATTAAACTACTAGCACAGTTTTAAAAAGACTTCATTACCTACAACAAGTAGCCTAAAACAATGACTTGACAGCTTTTCGGCTAAATGAATAAGATTATTTATTGCATTAGCACAGTTGAAAACTTAAGTTGTTTTAGAGATAAGTAGCCTACATTTTGATAAGGAAAAACATTTCTTTGGAATAAAATGCACAATGAGACCAGGAGTGTGTGATACAGTAAATGGGGTAATGTTGGGTTACTATGCTGAGCAACATCTTGCTGAATACTTATGAAAATATCCATTAAGATGAGTTCTGTCCATTCTAAACGAGTTTCAATCAATCAAGGTTAACCAGACATAAACAAGGGCACAGTGCATGGAGAGTCTGCTAGTCACTGGCTATGCAGCATTTCCTCACAGTTCAGTTCTCTCAGGACTGCAGGAAGTTGACAGGAACAAAAATTGCCATCATGTTGATGACGAACAGCACCAAAACAGAACTTCACAAGATCAATGACGCACTGCTATGGGATGATTTTAGTTTCATTACTTCAGGTTTCTATTTCAAGCTATTATTTATGGCATGAGGTAGGTGACTGAAAAGAAATTTCAAGGCTTCCAAAAGAAAAAAAAAAAAAAAAAAAAAGTTCTCCAGACTCAATCCACTCTGACCAAACACATTTACCCTTTTTTCAGCTCTAGCTGCTGAACATCCTCTGAAAGGAAGTGACTTCTTTCAGAGTTCTTCAGCTCTCCCTCATTCGTCTTTAAATCACTGCTAATAATGCCGGAGGGAATCATTTCAGTTTATCATTAAAAGAGCAAAAATAACAGCGAGTGAGAGGAGGTTACCAGTCGGTCCTTCAGGAAATGGAGTGTTATATAATGTCACATCAGAACCTTCTCTAGACTGCAGGCGAGATCAGCTAAATTACACACATTTGTGCGTTCACAGTTCACAACTCAACCTGCAAAACAAACCACAGAGAGGATACTCCAGTGAGGGCGAATCTCACAAAGAAATTTCTATGTTTCTAGCTTCTACTCCATGCTAACTAACACTGCTATATTCATGGCAAGAATAGGTCAAGGCTGTACAGTGCCTTGCAAAAGTATTCATGTTTTGTCATGTTGCAGCCTTATGTTAAATTTATGTTAAAAACTTATGTTAAATTAAATTTTAAATGTATTTTTTTTCACACATTTACACTCCATACACCATAATGACAAAGCGAAAACAGATTTGTGACAACTTTGCAAACTTATTAAAAATAAAACACTGAAATAAGTACATTGCATAAGTATCCATACCCTTAACTCAGTACTTTTACAGCACCTTTACAGCCTCAAGTCTTTTTGGACATGATGTGACAAGCTTTGCACATCTGCATTTGGCAATAATCTGCCATTCTTCCAAATCATACTCATTCAAATGAAATTGCCAAAGGTTAACTTAATTCGAAGTGTAGCAACATTTACTAGCAATATGAGTGCTCCTGAGCTACATTTAAGGTGTCCCAGAAAAGGGTATGAATACTTATGAAATGGTTGTTACAAACCTGTTTTGTGCTTTGTCATTATGGTGCATGGAGTGAAGACCGATGTGGGAAAAAAAGTAATTTAAAGCAGTTTAATATAAGGCTGCAATAGAACAAGAAAAAAAATTAAGAGGTTTGAATAATTTCGCAAGGCACTGTAATATGCAAATAAACACTTATACTAAAAAGAACAATTTTAAAACAATTTTCACCCAAAAATAACTAACAAACAGAAATATCAAGCAAAACACTGAGGTAAATGTGAAATTTTTGACATAAAAAGGCTGAAATTGTATATTCTTGTAAAACGTACTTAATCTTTGCTTTATTTACAACTTTGAAAAACATTTTTATGTAATATAATGTGATTCATAATCATCCTGACAGGGTTAATTTTGTGAGAAAGACCAGCAAACTTGATTTATTATCTTCTGTAAGAAACAATAGGTATTAAACACATCACCATTTTTCTCGGTAAATATGTTTCTAAAGGTGCTGTTGACATGAATTTTTCACCAGATGTTGATAACAACCCAAGCAACCCATACATACAAATAAAACAAAACAAATAATATCAGAAATTAAGTTGTGTGTAATAAAATTGAATGACACAGGGAAAAAGTATTGAACTACTGAAATTTATTTAATACTTTGTACAAAAGCCTTTATTGGTAATGACAGCTTTAAGACATCTCCTGTATGGAGAAACTAGTCGCATGCATTGCTAAGGTGCGAGTCTGACCCATTCTTCCACAGACTCTTCAACTCTTGAAGGTTCTGCGTGCCTCTTCTATGAACTCTGATCTTTAGTCAGGTGATTAACTGGGCTATTCTAGCAGCTTTATTTTCTTTTTCTGAAACCAGTTGAGTTTCCTTGACTGTGTTTGGGATCATTGTCTTGCTGAAATGTCCACCCTTGTTTCATCTTCACCATCCTGATACTGTAGATGTTGGAACTGAACCAGCTAAAATTATTTTCCACTGACAAGGGGCAGGATTGCTTTCTAATTACTGATAGATTTCAGCTCGTGTCTTGGCTTTTTGTGCCTTTTTGCACCTTCCTTTCTAAACGTGTTCAATACTTTTTCCAGGTGTCATTCCATTTTATTACACATAACTTAATTTCAGTACGTATGGTGTTTTGTTTTCTTTTTACTGACATCAGGTGATCAACTGCACCTTTATTTACTGAGAAAAATGGCGACATGTTCAATACTTATTTTACCTGCTGTATGTTTTAGCGGATAACTTTTAAATGGACTATATCAAATTTATGCAACTGTTTCAAAATGAAGTAAAAATAAAATGCAAAAAAATAGGTAATTATGGAAGCCTGTTTCCGCCACTGAATAATTTTGACTTTTTCTTACAATTTTTTATACTTTTTTCCCCTTAGAATTGCGAGTTTATATCGTTTGTATATATATAGTTTGTATCTCGCAGTTCTGACTTTTTTTCTTCTCGCAATTGCATGCCAGAAAGTCAGAATTGCGAGAATCTCAGAGGTTGCGCTAGACTTTATCATTGTCCGTAATTTTTAAAAATTACCTGTCATTTTAATTTTCAGATTTTGATTAGAATAACACATTTAATTGCTTTTATTTGTTTAATTTTTAATTTTTTATTGTTCACATTTTCATTTTTAATCATGGACCTACAGGACAACAGCGCAATGTTTAAAAACAACAAAATATGCTAGGGCTGGGTAAACAACTTGGCTTTTTATTGCATAAATGCAAAAACGACTAATAGGCCATATGTAACAAACAATAAATATTCAATTAACCAAAGTGTTTTTAGCCAGCTGAAAAAATGCCAGACGCTCTTCTAAAAAATGCCAGCTGGTGGCACTTGAGAACGCTTTGGTGGCACAGCATTTTTCCAGCAGAGATGCTTTGGTTGCTATTTGAAATATGCACAGCAGTAACACATTAACATTCAGTAGGCTCTTCAAAAGATACTAGCAAAGTGCAGTAACCATCAATATTAAAGGATTAGTTCACTTTCAGAATAAAAAAGGTCAGCATTTGTGGTAAAAAAATAAATATAATTGTTTTTAGAAAATGGCCTATCGTTTCGCTACATAAAACTCTTATTCTTCAAACTACAATTTGAAAGTTTGCGTCAGAACATCTTTACAAACGTTTTACACAAGAATTCTGCTCGTTCTGCTTTCATGAATGAGGCCCATTTGAACAGTGTTATTAAATTATTGATGTTTCTAAAGATTAATTTAAACTAGGTGAGCATTACATTTACTGTCATCTACATTACTGTGAAAGTACGGGAAATGAAAATCTGATTGATACCGATCATTAAAAATAATGATACTGACAACCCTCGTTGAAGTTTTGCAGTGATGAAGTGATG
Organism: Labeo calbasu; assembly: GCA_019740295.1. NCBI lineage: Eukaryota > Metazoa > Chordata > Actinopteri > Cypriniformes > Cyprinidae > Labeo > Labeo calbasu. The sequence goes on along the minus strand of JAHKKF010493432.1, from coordinate 4,875 downwards.
AGAGAGAAGCTAGCAAAAAAATCGGTCCGCAGAATGCAGAGACTGACCAAATTTTACGAAATATAAGCTATAATGAAATTTGTTAGTTTCTTATAAATTTGTGGTAAAAAACAACATTCCAGACTGGTTTGTTTATGATCCCATGACAAACAGAATATTATTGGCTCAATCCACGCCTCATACTGCGGATCTCTTGGTCTCGATTGATTGCGAGTTTGCTATATCAAGCATGTTAAACTAACAACATGCTCAGAGGTGTTGCCGGTTGCCACAAGCACAGAGGACACTGATTGGTAGTACACACAACCTCGGTGGAAATGTGAGAACGGGCCAGCCTCCGTCGTGCACTGTGTGTATGCGGCTAGAGGCAGGCTGGGCTAATGAAAGGTGTGGAGTGAGAAACTCAAGGGAACTCCAGCAGCAGGAGAGGAGTAATTGGGCTTTGCTGCATCATTAAGCTCCGTTAGGCACAGTCACACCATCAGAGGCTCCATCAGAAACCAGACAAAAAGGGTGAAATTTGTAGTGCACAATAGGAGAAGAGTTGCAGCTCCGCAGCTGGTTTATCAATAACGAAGGTGAGATACTGTTTACGGAAAGGAAAAACTGTCAAAAGCGTGAGCAGTAATCATAATTGAAAACTAGGTTTACTATAATGCGGCTGACGCTGCCAGCACCGAGGACCTAATTACCATCAGGGCCTTGGCATCCGGTTTTTTGAGAGATGAAAAAAAACACTGAGACACATTCAATTAAAGCAGCTGAGAGAACAGGAAATGACTGTCCATCATCAGGGAAACGGGACATAAAAGTAATCAGTGAGGGGCTCGTGTAACTAGTGTGCTTCAACTAATACAGAAGCTTACTTAAAGATAACTGTCAAACTTTGTAAAGCTAGTTTCGGGTTTTCTAACTGGTGCATCACTATTACAATTACTCAAGGTTAAGGTTTAAAAGTTTGGGATTGGTAAGATTTCTTTGAAAAACGTCTCTTTTGCTCAAGGCAGCATTTATTGGATCAAACATACAGAAAAACTCTGATATTATGGAATATTATTACAATTTAAAATCTGTTTTCTACTGAAAAATATACACTGCTATAAGGATTTAATGGGTTATCACTTTTGACCAATAGGTCAAATCAGTTATCAAATCAAAGTGGTGTGTTCAGTGTAAGGTGACAATGACACACACAAAGTTTGGTGTCAATATGTTAAAGCTTTGCAGAGATAAAGCCTCAGAATCATTTTGGCATCATGGCTCAAATTTGTTTTGTTGCAATCTTGTCACAAAATCCACAACAAAATCCGTCTGAAGATGACCTGACTTTCTGATTTTCAACCTTCTGATTTTGGTAAAAATCAGAAGAACTGTCATGGAGGAGTTTGAAAAAGTAGGTTTTCAACATAAATCTAAAATGGCAGACAGGAATTTCAGCCAACCATGGCATAATTGGTATGCATGTTGTTGGCATGACCAATGGCACATACAAAATTTGGTGTAAATGTGTCAAAACTTTGCAGAGATACAGCCTCAGATGCACTTTGGCATCTTTCCGGCAAATAATAAGTTAATAAGTTAAACGAAAACTGCTTCGTATATCAACACGAATTCCATAACTTTTTACCAGCATGGTCTGAAGATGATTCGAATTTTGAGAAAATCGGACCAACGCTCTAGGAGGAGTTCAAAACATGGTGGACAGGAAGTTCAGTCAATTTTGGCATAATTGGATCTATGTTCTCAGCATGACCCAAAGAATATATTGAGACCAGTTTTATTACAATAGCCCAATTAATTCAAACGTTATTAGCATTTTTGGAAATTCATTATAACCCAAAACTTTGAGTATTGTCAAAAATATAGCATTTTACAACAAAATTCAAAACGTCCGATATCCAAAATGGCTGAAACGGGAAAATCAACCTGAATTCCATAACTTTTTGTCAGCACAGTCTAAAGATGATCTGAGCCAATTTTGGTATAAATCAGACAAACCATCTAGGACGAGTTTGAAAAAGTATGTTTTACAAACTATTAAAAACAGCAAAAAAAAAAAAATAAGCCTTACAATTTTTACATTTTGGTGCCCATTTGAGCATGAGCCAAAGAATCGGAGGAACAAAAAATTTCCTTACAGACCTTATAATATCCTTCAGAAATCATTCTAATATGCTGATTTGCTGCTCAAACATTTCTTATTATTATTATCAAATGTTGAAAACAGTTGGGCTGCTTAATATTTTTTTTCAGGATTTGATGAATGGAAAGCATTTATTTGAAAAATAAATCTTTTGTATCATTCAAGCGCCTTAGAGTTAGATATCGACTCAATTTAGTGAATCTCTGCTGAAAAAAAAAAAAAAAATTATACTAACGATAGTGTAATACATGATAAAACGTTCATAATCTTCAGATTATGAATATGTGGTTTAAATCAGAAGTAGGAGCAATGAAATTTAATGAAAGGAGTTTTGCAAGCTAAAAGCTAAAAAAAAGTGTTAATTTTGACAGCGAATTTTGATTTAGTCTTAATCATAGTCTTTTGATTAAAACGCCTTTTAGTTTTAGTCATATTTTAGTCATCTTAATTGTTTTAGTTTCAGTTGACTAAATATCATAAGATTTCAGTAGATTTAGTCGGCTAAAATCTAATTGGTTTAGTTACAGTGTACAGTGCCAAACTCACTGTACAGGTTTGATTTTAAGGTTTTATCATGATCGACACAGATTTATCTGCTGTGTCAAGTCACACGTATTAAAGTATTAAAATTAAATGAAACCACTTCCCTTAAAGAAACAAGAACATGGTCTTCTTTTCAATGAAATACCAATGGTTATTCAGGCTAATTATGCATTCTTTATAACAACTCGTTTACGACACTCTTCATTCTTTCAAGCAGACATGTTTATTCCAAAGAATAAATTTAGATTAATCTTTATTAGGGCTACTAAAGTGATTCAGTCAAAAGCAGTGAGTGATTTTCTGTCTTTGTTTTGTTGCTTGATTAACATCAATGCCACAGACAATAGCAACTAAGTTAGGCTGCTGTCTCTTTAAAACTGAAAACATGGATGCAATGCACTTATGGCCGACATTCTCCCAACTGTTTACGTTCACCTAATATGTAACCAAGTGTTTACGTGAATACTCATCAAAACGGACAATTCAACATCATTTTGTGTGTATTTCTCCATTCATGAGACGCAAAAGAGTATTCATGCACTGTGCGAGAGGCCGAACTGAGTTCTCTTTTGCGTCGTTAAATTTATCCACATGTCTGCTCTTCTCTTATTGACAGATATTGACTTTTTTTAACATTTTATGAGACGTGCAGCAAATGTATGCTAGCTTATGTCCTGCCGGATAGACCAAAAGGCCATGATACAGTTAAAATGTACGCCTCAAACCTCCCAACCACGCAGCAGATTCGTTCTGAATGAATCTCTTCCCATATCGTCCCTCCCTAACATTTTCATCTCGTCGACAAAAACGTCAATAGATTTTCGTCATAGCTTTTTTCATTCAAAACATTTTTGTTTCGTTATCGCGTCATTCTCGCTGGTCCAAAAAAACGTTGTTGACAAATTATTCGGCAATAAAATTAAAACTGTGGCACAGCAGCCACCCACCTCAGCCTAAACATTATAGGAGCGAGTATTGCATAGAAATATTACATGAAAAGCACTCACATTTTCTTCACAAAAATTAGTCATAAATATAACAGGAACTGGGAATGTACAAGGACATTTAAATTTAATAAAAGTGAATCAAAAATTGAAAAGAAAATGAAAAACTGCATTCATTTGCACAGATACCCTTGTACAGAAGCTTTCATTTCTGTCACAGACATCTTTCTTTGCGTGAGTGAATAACACGGGCGGGTTAAGGCCGTGCTGTACCTTGTTTAGTCAGAGCGTCTCTCAAGGCTGGAGTGATCATCTCTCTCCGCTCCTCCTCTGACTCGCTCTTCCTCACTCCATTCTGCTTTGACAGCTTCACCCTCTGGGAGTCCTCTTCATCTCCCTCCATCCTCTGCAGCACATACAGCCATAAAAAAAAAAAGAGAGACATGAAAAAACTCATTCATTCATACAACCTGGTCACAGTTACACAACCAGTGGCAGTGTGTCAGAGGAACCAATAGAGGCTGAACCTTCAACGCATTATTCAAAAAGTATAGAACTAAAGTGATTAAATTTGAGGGAAAAAAATGTATTAAAGATGCAAGGGGGGGGGGGCTGAAGGATACCATTTATCATATATCACATCACAAATTTAAAAACTCCACAAAGTTTAATTCCATTTTGAACTGTAATTGATTTCAGAAATGGAAGGCTAGGAAACAGATGTGGCTTTGAAAATGATGGCACCAATGGGAGGGTTTAAACAGAAATGACACCCACAGCCATATGGTTCTGATGAAACACTGATGAAGGTCTTGGACTACCATCACTGACCTTCAGAGCTCAAGCGCTCTTATGTGAACAGACTGCATTAAACTTTATTGGGATTCCAGGCTGCACAGGTTCCAGAATATACAATCAGCTGGAAATCAAGTCTGACTTATAGTTCCTGCTCTTTTTCCCTAAATGTTATTATTCCATATTTCTTCCCAAGTACATATGGCAGTATTAGCAATTTTTTCCACACTAAAAGGTCAGAGACAGTCTGGCTTCAGATTCAGACAAAGTGCTGTATATGGCAGATGAAGGGAATCATCAGGCAAGCTGGACGCCATAGGTCACATTAGACGCTCTACATAGGATATTCAAAGGACGTGTAAGAAATACGCAGTATCTAAAACCAAAGAGTGTCAAAAAAAAAAAAAAAAATGACTGAAAAAATAACATATGACAAATGTCATGCTCTTC
>JAHKKF010493430.1:0-13158 GCA_019740295.1 Labeo calbasu | reverse complement strand
TATATATATTATGTTTAATTGTCTTGACGTTTTTAATTTACCTGTAGTATGTAGCCTCTAACATAGTCTCTCAGGGTCCAGCCCAGGCCATGGAGGATGTGCAGAACCTCTTCCTGTTTGAGAACGCTGAACAGACGGTCCAGCAGGATCTTCAACCTCACAGGTACTGCCTGAGTCCCATATAGCATCAGACTGCTAATGTCAAACACCACATTGGACTGTACAATCTCCACCTGCGTCGGGTGGTAGAGATGCTGTGTGCTCAGCTTGTCAAGAGCTATAATCACAAAAACAAAACAACACACAGTTCTTATTATTGCTTAAGTGCTAAGCAGAGGTCTGCTCTCTAAGATTTTCAACCCAGGCTCATAAAAATACGTGCCTCTATATACATTCTGCAACACCGTAGTTGCGTACCTTCTGCACGTTTCAAAGTGAAATGTCCAGAGAGTGGCGCTAAAACACACATTCAAAATGTGACCGCGGCACATTTTTATTACGTTGGTATAAACACGTATTGCTGTGTTTTTATTACGCTGCTTGAGGTATATATTGTGGCTGTTCAGAATTCAAATATCTGGGAATGACACTAAAAGGTAATTCTCTATTGTGTTAAAAATGCATTTGTTATTGCAGCCGTGCTATGCAGATTTGAGCTTTGTCAAACCGTAGTTTCACAGGGTTCGTACCAGAGCTCTTCATCGCTCAAGTACAAGGCCATATATTCTGCAAGTAATGGTGTAAAAATTAGGTTTTATTAATCAAAACTCTGTACCTGTGAAGTTGTCAGAGTTTTACTGTCTCTAGTGTTCATTTCATCTGAAAACTGCTGTTTCGTACATATAGGTATGTTATTATTATTATTATTTTTTTAATTCAGTTTTGCAGAAATGTATCTAGGCACATATTTCCAATGAGCCTAACCAAACTTTTCAGTAACCTTTCATCAGAAGGCTTATATTTAAATATGTGGAACACTGGAAGTGTATTTACATGATGTGCACTTTAACAACACTCCTTTTAATTTATTAGTTTGTATTATGAACTATTACAATAAATTGCATTAGCATGTAAAGTGTAGCATAAAATGTGGGGGAAAAAATGACTTCTCTAAAAACAGAGATAAATCTTAAGTGCATGAGATCATGATCAAAGGGCAGTGAAACAACTTTTTTTTTTTTTTTTAACAGGCTTTAAATCTAGCTGGTTGTAACAAGACACCCATGATATAAGATAAATGTGGTGTATTGTCTTTTATTTGAAGCATATTATTGAACTATGAACTGTGTCTACACACACATTCTTCATTTTACTCTGTGTGAACGAAATGCAGAATTGGATTATGACACTTCTATGAAGAAATGACAGTGGCATCATTATAATCTGTTTCTCTTTCTTCTCTCTCTCTCTCTCTCTGACTCTGTCTGTGCGACACCTGTTTTTTCCCCTCAGTCCAGGACTGATTTTTGTGCTGACTAGGTCTTTGCCTGACAACAGACCCTCCTAGACACGAACATAATAAAAAATGAAGAACTACTTGTCAGAATGGCTGCCAACACTACAGACAAAATGAGAACTCTATGGCAGAGAGGAGTGAGAAGAAGAGGAAAAGACGAAGGATAGCGGCTGACAGTTCACAGTGAAATTAAAACTAGGCGAAGGGCCCCTGTGATGGTCCCTTTAGGCCTGTCTCTTTTCCTTTCATCCCAACCCAACAGGTGTTTTCTTTTGTCTCTCTATGAAACCAACTGTCTGTTTCTCCCTCTGCCTTTCCTTACTTAACTCTATGCTTTTTGACTGTCATCTCCTTTCAATTGATGTTTTTACCAGCACTTTAGCTACTTTTTGACCTTTCTATGCTTTTTATTTTCAGTATAATGAAATAAGCAAACAGACAGTTATTAGTGAATTGAAAGCTACACAAATGAATGCACAGAAGTGTGCAGAGAAGAGTAAGGGAATAAAGATGGATATGCAAGTCACAGCATATCGACTGGCTAAAGAGGCAGTTTTATGAGAAGCCATAACTTCACTGGGCTCAGAGGAGAAAGAAGGGGACCAGATAAAAGGACAGATAAAGACGGATCATGTTAAACCCATGCTCCCCCCTCCAGCACACATACACACACAAACATACTAGTCAGCAAGACCACCAAATGCAGAATCAAGAGTTTACTTGCTCACATAGCTTTCATTTCATTCAAGCAATCCTTCCAGCCAATGATGCCTTGCTTTTATCGCCTTTCATATAAGGGAGCGCGGGGCACAGCCTAACACTTTTTGAATCTCTCAGTTTGTGTAAATCCACGTGGGGTTCAGAGTATAATTTTTTGTCCACGTTATTTTCACACTTGTCTAGTACAAATATGTAGCTTTGTTTCATAATTAAAGCGTGTACGTTTTTTGTTATTTACCTCAAAAGAAAGGAAGTGAAAAGTGACAACATGTCCCATACGTGGGGTACATTGTAACATGAGAGGGGCACGTTGTAACATGACCATATGACAGCTTAAAATGTTATTTGATCGAATGGAAAAAATATACACAACAAACTATAATATTTTGTCAATAAAATAGAATTATTAAATTTTTCAAATAAAATAATGGCGTTTTTTAAGAATAAAAAAAAAAAGTCTAATTTTTGAGGTTCACAATGAACACATCGCAACCATGTGTGGGACAGCTATGATCGCAAAACACAGCTATAAACATAGTTGAAAACAATATGCGCAAATAGAAGAAACACATTCAGAAAAACACTTCCCTCCCTCTACACACAGCTCTCATAGAACACGAGACACATAAACAAGCCAAAATGCTGTACATTTCTTGAAATAATAATTTCTCAACATTAAACACTGATTGTCAGTCTTTATTCACCTGTTTCTTGTGGTTTCTTTTTAAAATCCATAAAAGTAAAATTACATGGCTAATGTCATAGAATAGCATAGTTTAATATAGTGGGGCAGATTGTAACGCATTGTTACAACTTTCCCCATCAGCGTGTCTGGAATATAAAAGTGGATCTGGACTGATAAACAACAGATTGGAGATGAAAATAATAGCAGATTTGTTTTATTTTGAATGAATATTAAAAACTGAGATGAAACACTTACTTCAGCCAGAAATTTAGTTTTACTATGGTAAAATAAATATTCAGATATCTTCAAAAGGCTTTTGAATTTTGGGGCACTTTTTTCTCTGTATAGTGTTGCTATGGCAACTAGTAAACGCCGTAAGTTTGGTTACACTTGCGTGTGTGGAAATATTTAAACCATGCGTGTTACAATTAACCCCGCGTTAGGTTGTGCCCCGCTCACCCCTATAATAAGTTCTATGGCACATATGTGACGTAACTGCTACTCTGTGGCATTGTTTTTCATTTAAATATATTCACATATTAAGTAAATAGAAAACTTTGCTAATTTGAATGTTATTAAAACTTATGTTTTCACACCTGTCAATGTTACATACAAATACCTATGTATTGAGCAGTGGAGCAATAAAACCAGGCTGGTTTTACACACATACTAAAACTGATACTCACCATGAGCGACCCATCCATGCTTGCACTGGTCACATGTCCGGAGGTGGATTTTTCCAGGCTGGAAACACTCACATGTGCAGTTTACCAGAGTACAGCGGATGGCCTGAAAATGCACAAGCAAATAATCATCACTGACAGTTTTTTAAAATGTTCTACAGTAAATAATAACAATATCTATGATTACTAGTCTTTATATGAATATGTAGTTTTTGCCCTTTCTGATTTATTATTTAAATGTGTATAAACAACTGAACCATTTAATTTTTTAAATTATGCTATATTTTTTTGTTGAAGACAACATTTCTTTTCAGAAATATCCCACCCCAAAGAGGTTTCCAGTCAAAGATGTCATCATTTATTAATGTGAATTATGTCTCAAACTAATGCAGTCATGCTTATGTCTCACTGTCAAGCTGACTGACATTGTGCTAACAAGGCATCCGCTCTCTGTCTTGTGCCATATTCATGTAGGGGCATTTAGATGAGCTCTTCCTTCCTCTCACCTGAAACCTGGCCTGCTTTTGCCCCATTTGAATTTCCTTTGTTTTGACAAAAGCCGCCATTACTCGATGTGGAGACTGAACTGGAGCTGACCCCAAAAGCTTTTAGCGATGAGGGGTTAAGTGTCCCAACGAGACAGCCAGCCTGGCAGGACAACACAATGGCATTGTGTGATAAGACATCTCCTTAATCACTCTGCCACTGAAAAGACTCCGGCAGGAAAAGAGGAAAGGTGGGGAGGCCACACTGTTCGTGTTCTCTCACACCTCTGCTGTCAAGGTCTCTCATAAGATGAATTTAAAAGTGAAAAGAAGAAAAAAAAACTTTTTGCCATCATGATTGTTATCTTTTTCAACATTGCATAACTGCATTTTTTATGTGATTTTCTTTTTTCATGCCCTGAGTAAGTATAGTTTATTTTACAGATCAGGGGCTCAATTGCACATTTGTTAAGGGGTATGCAAAATTATGCCCCTTTAAATTCTATCCCCTAATACAAACCCCCCACAGAAAACTTTCTGCAAATCAATGACTAAGCCTTTGTAGTTATTAAATTATATCTGTATCAGTTAATTTACCCCCACATTTAGTAGTTTTCGATATCAAGTTTGACTGCATGCTGCAAGCTTTAACCCCTTTGAGAATTTTTATATAAAATGAAACATTATATGAAAAATTAATTTCAAAGATTTTTTATTATTATTATCATTATTATTATTCATGCATATAAGTCATGGAAAATATCCCTTGCATGCATAGAATATATCTGCCAACTGGTGGAAAACAAAAACTTTTAAAATTAAAATGACATTTAATTTCCCACTATAACCAGCAGAAGGCTACAGAGGATCTCTGGCCCATTTGCCATTCCCATTTCCACTTTCTAATTTATTTATTTTCAAACATTTTGCTTTTGGATTTATATTTAGACATTAGATAATCTCTATTATAACATTTAAAAATCACTTATTTTTCACCAGTAAATAATCACTAACTGGTTCATCAGATACAATGCTGTGTTATCTGTGAAACAGCACATGGAAATATTCAAATGAGCAGGAAATACAAAAAATATGCGTAATACTAAAAAGAATGAGTAATAACATTATGTATTATCAGTGGTGAGCACTGACCTTTTTAACAGGGTATGCTGTCTAATTTATCAGACACAACAAATAAGAAACACCATAGGTTTGAAGTGCCTTCCTGCATGCACACACACATGCACATACATACAACACAACAAGCAAAATTGGTCAAGCATGGGGAAAAAAAACCCTCACTCACACGAACAACAAGTACAACAGCCTTGTGGTGTTTTTGTCCCGAATAGCAGTGTAAATGTGATATTGCTTTAAACAACAATGCAATACATAAGAAGTTAATATTTTGTTGTATTGTACTCACAATATTGTCTGTTTTTGTTCAATTTTGCCAATGTAAATTTTACATATAAAGCCACAGCAGAAAGTTTCACCCAGTATTTTATGATTCGTGTGAACCAATAATTGATTGATTGATTGAGTGACTGATTGATTGATTGATTGATTTTTTTTGATGCTTCAGATTTTTATTTCTCTATCAACTCAAAACTTCATAAAATACATCAAATCAATTAATTAATGGTTGCATTTATAATGCAATGGTTGCATCTCTCTCTCTCTCTCTCTCTCTCTCTATATATATATGTGCGTGTGTGCGTGGTGTTTTTGTGACATATCAGGACACAAATTTCTATAATGACATAAGTATTACAAGGAGAGGGTGACTTATGAGGACATTGCCCCATGTCCCCATTTTTCAAAAGGCTTATAAATCATACAGAATGACTTTTTTGAAAAAGTAAATATGTGCACAGTTTTCTGTGAGGGTTAGGTTTAGGTGTAGGGTTGGTGTAAGGTGATAGAAAATACGGTTTGTACAGTATAAAACCATTACGCCTATGGAATGTCCCCACAATTCACAAAAGCAAACCTGTGTGTGTGTGTGTATTGTATATGTGTCTCATATGTAGTTAGGTAGCACAGAGACTGAATTCATTTTAGTAGCTGCCTGATTTGTTTATTTACTGTCAAGTATTATTTGGTTGGGGTTTTTAAAATTGTTTATTTACAATTACTTTTTTATTGAAATAAAAACCTGATAAAGCTGAAAAATGACCCTGAATTAATCATTTAAACAAAATCGCTGCTGCTATGACATCAGTTTACAAGCCAGGCTGACTTATGGGCATTTGGGCTAAACATGTATGATTCATTGACGAATGAGGCCTATTGTATCACAGTCATTTATCACATAAGCCATGACAAATGCGAGAGAGAGAGAGAGAAAGAGAGAGAGAGCAACAAGGCAAAAACACTAAGGGAAACTGAAACATGAAATGTGGGGTCTGGCAACTAATGTGATAGTTAATGTTTTTTAATTAAATAATTAAGAGCTCAATTAGGAGCTCAATTAACAGATCAGCAGTGTCAATATTGCACTTTTCATATTTTATATTTACATTAAGGACATATGCTGAAAACAATAAGAGCTACATCACATGGCATGTCCTTTCAGGGTACTAATGCACAACAGAAAGGAGCAGTATGGATCCCAAACTACTGTATGATTATAGGCTAAACCTGAAGCTGAGATCCTAAATCATTATTCCAGCCATCTCTATTGATTCCTGTGTTTGTTACATTTGCACAATAGTACACACACATATGCCTCACAGACCAACTTTGCTGACATCAGGTCGCCGACAAACACTAAAAGCATCTCGTCCTCTCTACCACCCACAAGATTTGATCTTATTCAAGGCTTAGCTTCCAAAATGCTGTCAATATCCTGCCGTGAATGCACAGACAAGGTACGCAGGAAAACAATGTGACAACTATAGACAGGCAGTGCACCACAATAGGCATTATTAGACTTTCTAACTTTCTAAATGTAAAAAAAAAAAAAAATGTTTCGGAGATGAATCTATTGATATTACACTGTACGCATTCAAGAGCAGCATCTCATTTGTATGTATATCCATTCATAAAGTGCATATTCATTTGTAAAGTGTACACATGAATTTTGTGCATTTGGATTGACATTGAAAAATACAATATCAAAATACAAACATCTAAAATGTGAACCCTTTCAGATATGTGCACCTTTGGAGATGTAAAAATGTTCTAACACTCAGAGCAGAACAGAATGACGATGTTTAATATGAAATGTGTTTAATTAATGTGATGGCATTAAAAAAAAAGATTTAGTTAATGTAATTTATTATAAATAAATATGAATCAATGTCAATTCTATACTAAAAATACTAAAGAAATCACGTTAGGCAAGACTAATACTCTTTTCCCTCTTATTCCCCTCATTGATTTGTTTTTGTGCAACTCTTTCACTTACACTCGTTCCCATTAAGTATTTTACATTTTTAACAATGCCTCACTATGATTTTCTAAAAAAATAAATAAATAAAATAAAAACTTGATGATCATCACTGTTGTGTCATTTTACACATATGAGGCATAAGGAGGGTGGAATAAATACAAAAAAATTCTGAATTTTCTCCAGGTTTTGGCACTTCTATATTTTACTCAATAGGCTTGCATAGCCAACAGTGTTATTATTGTAGTGAAACAGTGTGCTGTTGACCTGAGGCCTGAATACTATTATTATCACACAGGCTATATACAAGCCTTAAGTTGTAATAGATACTGTAACATTTCAGCTGAATCGCTGGGAGATTTATTATTAATAACCTTATGGTCTTCTCTGACATTTATTTAATTATTGGTAACACTTTACAATTAATTAACGTTAGTAAATGCATTAACAAACTAAGCAATACATTTGTGACTGAATTTGTACATTTTTTGTTAATGTTAGGTAATAAAATTGTCCATTACCGAAATATAAAAATGATCTGAAATAGTCTAGAACTCCAGTATCTTGACTGGCAATTAATTTTGCTTATTAACTGTGTCTTCTTCATTGTTTTCTATAATAATTTTATATATTACATGAACTTTAGAGCACAACATTTTTTTTCATAACCAAATATATTTTATGTTAACAAATGTAAACATAAAATTTACTGTTCCAAAGATTATTTTGTAAGTCTTAGAAACATGTCTGTGAGATGATGGGGAGAAAAAAATCCCTGAACATTTATGGCCTATAGAGCTCCATCTTTTTCAGCTATAGGTATAACCCAGGTTGTTCTAGTCAGCGAGTTTGGTCTATCAACTCTAATAATTCTGCTTTGCTATTCACATCAGTGCAGACATGTCCAGCTAAACATGAAGCATTGAGCATCAGTCAGAGTGTAGGCAGTGCAGAGTGGACACTGAACGGAAGACAGAGACAAAGAGAAGTCCAGGGCGATTGTTGCTTGGACCACTGAGGACCCTGTGAACTCCTCTCAAAGACTCAGCTGACAGAGATCAAACCAGTGACAGCCTACTGCAGTATCCAGAGACATAACTGTGTTCAAAGTGCTGGAGAAAGGGGCACAGGGAGGGGGGCATGCGGCCGCCTCAGGAGGACAAGGGAGGGAGGTGAGCCGCTTCTGCCAGCGACTGATCTTCTTTCTCTCTCTCGTTGTCTCTGTGCTGTCACCCGCTGATTGATCCAGGTGTTTTATAGCTATCTGGAGGCACAGAGCATTCAGACAAAGAGAGGCCTCTGTCAATCCTTTTGATTGGGGCTGCACATTCCTGAGCCAGATGGTGGACAGGCCTTCTTTGGACAACGCCAATCCACATACCTCTCCCCAGCACTCAGGAGAGCTGCTGTGCGTGTGTGCACTTCCTTTCAGTGTAGGTCAATGTTAACATGTATTCAAAATGCTACAGATAAAAAGACACCCTTTTATGCTTCTTTAAAACTTTGAAATAATTTTTCACCTAAAAAAAAAATCTATACTTTAATTTTACAATTATAATATTCATAAAATTGCATAATACTAATATCAGTAATATCAAATTTAAATACTAAAAAATATTCTTCACACACCCATATGCATACACACAGTAATTACTTATATTATGTCATATTTCATATTTTAGACATTTTGCCTATATAGTTGGTCAATCAATCATATCTTGCTCAGCTTTACAAGATATTTAAGAGTGGTTGTCTGTTCATGATGTCCTGAAATGTCACTTGAGTTCATTTATTATTATTGTAACATGATTATAGTTTATTTGCATAATTTTATAAATACTTGAAATATTTCCCGACCAGGTGAACTGCATGTTATTTTATTCAATATTTAACCTAATTATATGTGTAATTAAATTCTAATAAATTCTAATAATGTATGATTAACTACATGTTTTGTGGTATCATATAGGCCAATCCATTTGTATTACAAAGCCACTATTTTGTTCACTATTTTTTTAAATTTATTTTTTTATTTTTATTTTTTTTTACAAATTTATCCATGGGTCAAAGTTCATCCAGGGGTCAATAGAAACTTGGGCTACATACCAAGAAAGACTCAACACGTGTGTCTCTGTGTGTGTGTGTGTGTGTGTGTGTGCGTGTTTCATGTTTTATGTTTTGGCATCTTAAAACTGCAGCTGTAAAGTGTTTGAATGCTCAGAGAAGGAATTACTGTGGACTTAAAGCGTAAAATCCATTTAAAATATTAATTTAAATATTGCAGTTAAATATTTAATTTAATAAAATATTAAAATGTGTTTGCAGATAATATATCTTGTGTATTCTGCATTTGTTTTACTTGTTTTTATTTTGTTTATACTTAAAACAGGTGAAAGAAATCACTAATGTCAAATAATTCCATTAATTAGACATACATTATATGTGCATCTTCATTATCTATCGTAGCCTATAGGTGAAGTCAGAGGGACAGATTTACAAAACAATTAGCGTGAGAGCGCAATCCCATAAAAATGCCAATGGGAGTAGAAAGTTCTGCTGGTGATTTACTGACAATGTGCAAATTAAAGAACACAGACACAAACTAATTTCAATATTATTATATTTCGCTCTGTATTTTAAGTCTTAATATGTCAAGAATGTATTAACTTGTGTGTTTTTTTCTCTCTAAATAAAATCCCCTGCTATTATGTCAATGTGTTTTTTTTTTGTTTTGTTTGTTTGTTTTTTGTTTTGTTTGTTTTTTTTTTTTGTTGTTTTTTGTTTTTGGTAATGTGGTTTTTTCCTCACTTAATAAATAGACTACTCATAATTTACCTGGCTGGAAAACATTGGTGTAAATTATTTTCCAATACAAAAAAAACGATACAAATGACACATTGGAAAGCCAAATAATGAATCAGATTTTACTGCAAGTGACCTGCCCATAAAACATACATATCTATTACACATACATAGCATGAAACTGCAAAATCTGTAAAAACTGAAAAGATGCTGTACGTCGCTAAGCTGTCTTGCAAAGACAATATTAGTTGACTAAGTTGCACATGCTTGCACAACCTTTTATAGACAGAAACCTTTAGTAATTCAGTGTCTGTAAGTCTGTATAACAATTTTTCTTCAAATACCAGAAAGTTGATTCTTGTTCAAGCTTTTGTTCAAGATCTCAACTGTTGATCAAAAGACTAAGACTAAGAGCAGAGCAGGTTCCAGGTTTTTCTCTCTTGACTTTTCCCTCTTGTCTCATGACATAGCATGAATCAAACACGAATCAAACACAGAGGTACTGTATGTAGCACACTCTGCATGTTTCAAGTCTTTTCCTTGACTCTTATCAGTCTTCCGCTGATAAAGGCTCATTCCCAGCAAGCTTTGCCACCTGCTCTGATTACCCCACAAAAGATTGCGTGGGATGGCAACCAAGACTAGAGTAAACTGGACAAAGAACAGAAGACTAATAAAACATACACACACACACACACACACACACACACACACTCAGCACTGCAAACACTGACACTCTATAATTGTATAAAAGAAACTCCCCACACAACTGACAAAGACCAAAGCAACAGTGTAATGTTTTTCTGTGTAAATGTGGATCTCCTCATACCGCCACAGTAGTAGCATTAGTCAGAGCACAAGCATTTTGCTCCCAGGTTGACCCCAGAAGGAGGGGACAGCTACATATTGACTACACAGGACCA
The DNA here is from genome assembly GCA_019740295.1 of Labeo calbasu. Taxonomy (NCBI): domain Eukaryota; kingdom Metazoa; phylum Chordata; class Actinopteri; order Cypriniformes; family Cyprinidae; genus Labeo; species Labeo calbasu. Next base: position 2,010 of record JAHKKF010493430.1, on the reverse strand, counting down.
GCAAGGATGTGTAGACATACAGACAAGACCTCTGGGTCTTCCAGAATATATTCTGATCTTTGTAATATACACTCTCTATAAACATAAAAAAAAAAAAAAAAACCTCTTTAAATTCATCTTTTAAAAATGTGTTTTTCTCTTGAATATTTTGAAATGCTACTATAACTTGTATTGGATCTGGATTTATTACATTTAGTAGAAGTTTTCTTAATTAAAACATTTGGAATCTACAAATGTTTCTGCAGTTATAAAAGCCCCATATTCTGTGTGTATATGTGCATTACCTGGGTCTGCATGATGTAATGCCAACTTCAGACAGCTGCCCCTTTGAATAAGGTATTGCTCCTTTAAGACTGTGTTTCTTCATTAGCATATAGTGCATCAGATTGTTACAGGAAAGGAATGAGAAGAGTAAAGGAAAAGATAGATAGAGACTCATCCTGGTCTCACTTGCACTCCTACATGACCACAGAGACAACTGTGAGACTGTCCCTCCCACTCCACCATGCTCTGGCTGTCTGGATATATGCTGGAATGTGTGTATGTGTGCACATGAATACAGAGGGAGGGAGACTCAATGAAAGTCCATCACACTCTCTTTATCAGGCCAAACAAAGTTCAGAGATATAGAGGGGATGAAGATGAGATGAGACCATCTGCGTGTCACAGGTCATTCTCTGCAAGGGGACTGTGCATTTTCAACCAGGAAACTGGACTAAAATTGAAATTTAATTAAATTTACTTACTTATTTAGGCCTTTTATTTTATTTCCCCCCCTCCACTATTCATTAATCTTTACAAATAAAAATATACACTATTTATTCATATCAGTGATCAATGATTTTTGTCTAATTTTGCCATTGCCCAGCCCAGTGAAACATAGGCGTAGCTTGACGTTTGAGCTTCAGAGGTGGGGGTTACTTTTTTATAGTAACCTTACAAATTCGCACTCCATGTTTTTACTGTGATTACATAGAGCAGCAGCAAGTGTGCAAGGTTGTCATGGCAAGCAGATGCATCGCACGTGAATTACTTGCGCTGTGTATATTTCTATTTTTGGTGTGCTTGGAATGAACACGTTAAAAATATTGGACTATAAACATGTTTGTCAACGGAATATCAAAACAGGCTTTTATTTAAAAAATCTTGGAGAATTTCTTACGCACCGTTTTAAAACAGATATCTATTGGACATGACTCAAGTTAAAATAGCAGGTCTCACAAAACCTTTCATAGCCTATTCAGTAAATCTTACTGAAAATGGCCAGTTAAGCAGTTTATATTGTAAAATCTATGTCTAGATTTTGTTTTGTGAAAATCAAATAACATTTAGATGTAAATAATCCTTTTCCTAACATAATTGTAGAACACCAAGCCACTACGATGGGATGTCCTGTGGATCACCTTTCTGAGACTGTCCGGGTCGGGTGTCATCAAGCACGGCATCGGTATTGGCATCTTCATCAGACTTTATTTTGGTTAGGTCCAGATTTCTCTGCATTTGTTGTACGCTGTAAAAACAGTGAATATCCATTCATGCCATGCAACGGGTGAGCAGTATGTACTATAGGTTATTATCCAACGAAATGCAGATTCATTCATCATTATTTTATTTATTTTTTCTTTTTCTAAATCTGGCCCCCACAAGCTACGACCATGCAGTGGAACTGTTCTTTAAGAGTTAAAGCTATAGGGAGTTTTTTTGCACATATGCAACAGGGAATGTTTGCCAAGGATTTGATTGCCATCCTGCAATCGACCCAACAAAATTACCACCCTACTCCCTGGATCCTACAATGGTCCACTTCATTTGACTAAGATGGCCCAATGCAATTATACAGCTATTGACGGATGTTTGTACGTCTTCTAGGCTGTGCAGTATTAAGTCATTAGCACTACAAATTGTGGCAGACCTTTTATTGCCACACAGTCATGAGAACAAGCAGTGGCCCAGAGTTAACGAGTCACATATCCCCCCCCCCCAAACCCAGCATCAACTCCAACCTCCACC
>JAHKKF010493425.1:0-24746 GCA_019740295.1 Labeo calbasu | reverse complement strand
ATTAGTCTCCTATATTGGTTTTCATATTTGCGAGTAGTATGTGAATTGGATTCTTACTTAGAGTTTTTCTGAGTTTTGAAAACAAAACTTTGAAATAATGACATTTTGAAGTATTTTATGTTCACCAAAACTGCATTTATTTAATCAAAAATACAGTAAAAACAGTGATATTGTAAAATACTGTTTTAAACAGCTGTTATATGTGAATATGTTTTCAAATGTAATTTATTCCTGTGATGCAAAGCTGAATTTTCAGTATCATTACTCCAGTCTTCAGTGTCACATGATCCTTCAGAAATCATTCTAATATGCTGATTTGCTGCTAAAGAAGCATTTTATGTTATTATTAATGTTGAACAAATTTTTCCTGCTTAATGTTTTTGGAAAAAAAGGTTTTAATATGCTGAATTGATTCTAATATGCACCAAATTCTAATTTCTGAAGGGTCATGTGACATTGAAGATTTGTGACATTTGTGACATTATTATTCAACTGTGCATCACAGGAATAATAATTTTTAAATATGTGACCTTGGACCACAAAACCAGTCTTAAGTAGCACAGATATATTTATAGGAATAGCCAAAAATACACTGTATGGGTCAAAATTATTGATTTTTTTTAATGCCAAAAATCATTAGGACATTAAGTAAAAATCATGGTCCATGAAGATATTTTGTACATTTTCTACTGTAAATATATCAAAACGTAATTCTTGATTAGTAATATGCATTGCTAAGAACTTCATTTGGACAACTTTAAAGGTGATTTTCTCAATGTTTAGATTTTTTTTGCACCCTCAGATTCCAGATTTTCAGATAGTTGTATCTTGGCCAAATATTGTCCTATCCTAACAAACCATACATCAATGGGAAGCCTATTTATTACTGACATTTTAGACGTTTTAACGTATAAATCTCAGTTTTTAAAAAATTGACCCTTATGACTGGTTTTGTGGTCCAAGGTCACATATATATTCAAATAGAAAACAGTTTTTTTTAAATGTAGTACTGTTTACAATATTACTGTTTTTGTGCATGAGCCACGTTGAAGCTTGCCTCAGGAATAAACATTTCTATTTTAGCAAATGCATTCATTACTTTATGAAACTCTTTTACTTGCTTGTAGGGCATACATTCGTCTAGCAGGGGAATTAGGTCTATGGGTGATTCTGCGTCCGGGTCCGTACATATGTGCAGAGTGGGATTTGGGTGGATTACCAAGGTTTGTGCCTCACCTGTTATGAAGATATATATTTCTTGATTTTTTCTTTAGTCTTTGATCCTAACATCAGATGTGTGCATTATTAACATTTATATGTTTTTATCAGCTGGCTGCTGCAAGATAAGAACATGAAATTAAGAACGACCTACTCTGGTTTCACAAGTGCCGTGAACACGTACTTTGATAAGCTCATTCCAAGAATCACACCATTCCAGGTCAAATATGTGTTTTTTTGTTTGACAGTTTTTTATTTGTTTGCTTTTGGTCGTGAATTTATCTCCACTGCTCTTCCTGCAGTATAAGAATGGAGGCCCTATTATTGCTGTTCAAGTAGAGAATGAATATGGTTCATATGCAAAGGATGAGAAGTACCTGCCGTTCATCAAAGAGGTACAGCGTGAAATAGATCATTATCGTTTACTTTGCATTATGATGAGCCAGTTCTTTTTTACCTATAGAGTTTGTTCTCAAAATCAACAGGCATTACTGTCCCGAGGAATCTCTGAGTTTCTCGTCACATCAGACAACCATGACGGGTTAAAGCTTGGAGTGGTAGATGGAGGTACTGTAGTCCCCACTGCTAGTTAATAATGTGATACTAACTGTATTTTGCAAAAGTGAAGTAATTTTATTGTGAACTTCTATTAAAAAAATTTTTTGGTAACACTTTACTTAAAGCCTTTATGTAAAATCCATTATAAAGGGTTTTTAAAGGGTATAATGTATTATGATTATTTATGCTGTTATTCATGCTAATGTGTGTTGTAATACATTATATATTGTCGTAAATAATTATAACCGAATTTAAAATGCATAGTGTAACAATGAATGTTGTAATGTATTAACTGTGGTTACAATTATTCAAGAGATTATACAATGCATTATAAGGTGCATTACAAGGCATAATGAATGCATTAAAACTACTTTTATAATACGTTACATATAAAGGCTTAAAGTAAAGTGTTACCAATTTTTTAAAAATGTTTCTGAAAGAAGTCTGTCATGCTGACTAAGTCTGCATTTATTTGATAAAAATACAGTAAAAACAGTAATATTATGAAATATTATTACAGTTTAGAATAACTGTTTTCTAATTTAATATTTTTAAATGTAATTTATTCCTAGATTTGGAATATTTAGCGGCCGTTATTTCAGTATTGCTTCACATAATTCTTCAGAAACTGTAATATTAAAATTTTAATATGCTCATTTGGTGCTCAAGAAACATTTATTATAATTATTAATGTTAAAACTGTTATGCTGCTTAATATTTTTGTGCAAGCAATGACACATTTTATATTCTTTAATGAATAGAAAGCACTTTTGAACATTGGTGTAGGTAAGTAAAATTCACCACAAATTATGTCTGATTGTCACTTCTTTTAAAAGTCTTGCAGACAGTGAACCTACAGAAACTGACGTTCGGTGACGTACAGCATTTAGCAGAAATGCAGGTCAGTAAACATTTAAAAATTAAAAATTCTTACATTGTACGTATGATTAAGTATGATTAAGAAATGTGACTTAAAACAAAGAATCCCCAGAAACCTTTATAAAATAAACAATACATAAATATAACCTACAACATATAGACGGCACAAAAGGGATTCAAACGTTTTCTTTGCTGCAGCCGCAAAAGCCGCTGATGGTGATGGAATATTGGTCTGGCTGGTTTGATGTGTGGGGGGAACCTCATCATGTTTTCCCTGCGGAAGGTAAAGAATCTCCCTCATGCCTCAAAATGAGCAGGTGAACATTGACACAGATCAACAGACCACCTAGAATGGACAACCTGTATCTAAGCTTATACATCTGATGTCAAAAGTTTACATACACCTTGCAGAATCTGGAAGATGTTCATTTTTTTACCAGAATAAAAGGGATTATACAAAATGTACATGTTATTTTTTATTTAGTACTGACCTGAATAAGATATTTCACGTAAAAGACGATACATATAGTCTATAAGAGAAAATAATAGTTGAATTTTTGTAATGACCCCATTCAAAAGTTTACATACATGATTCTTATACTGTGTTTTTACCTGAATAATCCACAGCTGTGTTTTTTTTTTGTTTTGGGGGGTTATTTGAACCCTTTCCAACAATGACTCTATGATTTTAAGATCCATCTTTTCACACTGAGGGACTCATATGCAACTATTACAGAAGGTTCAAACGCTCGCTTATGCTTCAGAAGGAAACACAATGCATTAGGATCTGGGGGGTGAAAACTTTTGGAATTTGAAAATCAGGGTAAATTTAACTTATTTTTTCTTCTGAAGAACATGTAAGCATCTTCTGTAGCTTCTGAAGGGCAGTACTACATGAAAAAAATATGATATTTAGTCAAAATAAGAAAAAGGTACACATCTTTATTCTGTTCAAAAGTTTACACCCCTGGTTTATACTGCATCGTTTGTCTGTCTGACGCATCAGTGAGCATTTAAACCCTTTTGTAATATTTGCATATGAATCCCTTAGTGTACTTTACTATATGTGAATGTATCTTATGTAAACTATCTTATTCAGGTCAGTACTAAATAAAAAATAATGTGCATTTTGTATTGGTAAAATAATTAACATTTTGCAGATTCAGCAAGGTGTATGTAAAATGAATGTATACAAACAATCCATTTGCCTCGCATGATCCATTTCCTCTTGTCAGCATATATTCTACTGTCTGATAAATTCTTTCTGCTTTGACATGTGTTGTGTCTGCATCTCTTCTGCTATGACAGAAATGATTTCTATAGTGCGAGAGCTTCTAGATCGTGGCATCTCCATCAATCTCTACATGTTTCATGGAGGAACCAGCTTTGGCTTCATGAATGGAGCACTTGACTTGGGAACCTACAAACCCCAGACGAGCAGCTATGGTTCAGTAGTTTTAATATTCATAACTGCTGGGATAATATATACTACCATTCAAAATTTCATAGTCACTTTAGATTTTTTATATTATAATGATTTCTGAAGCATGAATCATGTGACACTGAATACTGGAGTAATGATGCTGATTTAGCTTTGCATCACAGGAATACAATTTTACAATATATTTAAATAGAAAACAGTTTTAAATTGTAATAATATTTCATAATGTTACTGCTTGTGATCCAACAAATGCAGCTTAAGAACAGTAAAAAATCATTAAAAAATCTTTTGAACAGTAGTGTATGCCTGCTTTTACTCTTTTAAAAATTAGCACTTAAACATCATCGTCTTTGCGTCTGTCTTAGATTATGATGCTCCACTGAGTGAAAGCGGTGATTATACAACCAAGTATCATCTCTTGAAGAACCTGCTGAGCACCTACAGCAGTATGTTTCTACAATGTTGTCCCTGATTACAGAATCTGATGTTTTAAATGTATTAATGGAGCTGAAGCTCTCTGTCCCTCTGTCCTTGTTTCTTGTCTGTCTCTATTTATGACAGAGGAGCCAACATCAGAACTGCCAGCTGTGCAGAACAGACGAGCATATGAGCCAGTGGCTGTCACTCATTATATTTCACTATGGGAGAGTCTTCAATGTGCAGAAACAGTAAGAACAGTGTATCCCACTAATACATTTGTCATTTACTTCTTTACTCTTCCCCAAAAATGGAACACAAATGAAAATATTTAAATATTTAAATTTCAAAAGGTTCATAAAAACAATTATAAAAGAACTCCATAAGGATAGAGCACTTCAGTCCAAGCCTTCTGAAGAGACATGATCACTTTATATGATGAACAGATTTCGCATTTTATTTACGCTGACTCAACAGATATTGTAAACAAGCTCAACTGTGCTTGTTTGACTTGTGAGAATAAACCTTATTTGTTTTTGTGCATCAAACATACACGTTTCAGCCTCCATTTTAACCAAAACTGACCCAGTATACACAGTTTTATCATTAAATATCCTGTTTCTCTAGTAAATGTGTCACATTAAAAGAGAAGTCCACTTTCAGAGCAACAATTTACATATAATGTACTTACCCCCTTGTCATCCAAGATGTTCGTGTCTTTCTTTCTCCAGTCGTAAAGAAATTATGTTTCATTTCAGCATTTTTCTCCATATAATGGACTGATATGGTGCCCCGAGTTGGAACTTCCAACTCATGACAGTTAGGGTATGTTGAAAAACTCCCATCTCATGTTCTCCCTCAACTTCAAAATCGCCCTATATCGCTGTTTTACCTTTTTTGTTAAGCGTGTTTGATCTTCTTTGCACGTTCACGTTACAAAGACTGTGTCGGTACTTCTGCAGAGATGTAGGATGATTTTGAAATGATTTTTGAAGTTGAGGGAGAAAATACGATTGGAGTTTTTAGACATACCCTAACTGTCTTGAGCCACAATACACAGAGTACAGGCAGAGCAAGACGAGCGTTTGACATTAAAAAGTATTTAAATTGTAGTTTTTAAATGAAAATAACCGATCGTTTTGCTAGATAAGACCCTTCTTCCTCGGCTGGGATCGTTTACAAATGCATTTGGGATCGTTTGAAGCCGCATTTAAACTGCATTTTGGAAGTTTAAATTTGGGGCACCATATCATGAAGAAAAATCCTGAAATGTTTTCCTCAAAAAACATAATTTCTTTACAACTGAAGAAAGAAAGACATGAACATCTTGGATGACAAGGGGGTGAGTACATTATCTGTAAATTGTTATTCTGGAAGTGGACTTCTCCTTTAAGGAAGAATAATGGGTTTGCTTCATGTTAAAAGGCAGTTCATGGTATAAGGAAAAACAAAACAAAGTGTTCCCAAAATGACTAAAACCATTTGTCCTAAAGCCTTTCAAAGCTGATGATCCTGTCAGCATGGAGAACCTGCCAGTAAACCACAACAATGGTCAGTCGTATGGATATACGCTCTATCAGACAGACATTTATTCAGGTGGAGAACTTAACTCAAAGAACAACGTTCGTGACAGAGCTCTAGTAAGACCTTTTACTATCAATCTTGGCCTTTATAAAGGTTATTATGGATGACAATAAAGAACAAATTAAATGAATTGAATTCTAATTTGTATTTTTTGAAGGTGTTTATTGACAGAGAACTCATCGGTGTTTTGGACAATAAAACACACAAGGTTAAAATATCTCCTAGTAAGGTAAATATTATGCACTGTTGATATATTAAAGTTTTACAGGGTAATTAAACTAATCTTGCCAAACAAACAACAAACCTCAAACTAAAATAAATGTATTTTTATTGCATACACAAAACATATTGCACACAAAACATATTTTTGAACACATTTTTTTGTCTTTGATTTCAGTCTTTTTTCTGAAATGTATTAATATAATGTTGTGCTAATTACATTTTATGATTAATAAATGTGCATTTCTCTAACTTCTGTTCACAGAATGAGAGGACCTTGAGTTTGCTTGTGGAGAACTGTGGACGAGTGAACTATGGTTCAGCCCTTGCCAACCAACAGAAAGGTGTAATAACAGTGTAGTAAAAATGATCAAATATTGACATGGTTTAATTGCATCTCACTATACTATAATAGATATGAGCAATAGTGTAGTGACCATACCAACATACTTGATCATTTTTATGTTTATCCACACAGGTCTTGTTGGAGATATAACTTTGGAAAATGTCCCTCTAAAAAAGTTCACCATGCACTGTTTGGATATGAAGAGCAGTTTCATAAACAGGTTCATTCTGAGTATTTGCCTCTTTGTTGTGTGTTTGTAGTGCTAAACTGAACCGGGTAACTTCAGTTGTAGGAGATACTGACATAACTGGTTTACCTGGGGTTTATAAACTGGTATCATGCCTTACCTTTGGTACTTACTCAGGATATAATTGCTACATGTGAAATGAATGAGAATGTCATCCTTTTTTCAATCCTTCTATGTTTACAACCAGTGTTGGGTAAGTTAAGTCTAAAATAGTAATTGATTACTAGTTACTAATTACATCTTCAACTGTGAAATTGGATTACTGTACAAACTACTTTCTCCAAAAAGTATTTAATTACATATTAATAATTACTTTCTAAATACTATATCAACTATACAAGGATAGATATGAAACGGTTCTTTTAATTCTTTCAAATAAATAATACATGACTACATACATTATTCTGGTCACACTTTAGATTAGTGTCCAGTTCTCACTATTAACTAACGATTAACTATGATTTTTGGCTTAATATACTACTAATTACTGCTTATTAATACCAAAGACTATAGAATACCCACTAACATAGTTTTGAATGGGGAAAGATGCAACGCTCATTATGGCCGCGAAGCCCCGCCTTCTTAATGAAAGAGCCAATCGTTGACTAGTAAAGTCAGCGCGTCACTGCAGTTGCCGTTAGAAGTCCCAGTCGGCGTTCTGAGACATGCGCTTCGTACTGCGCATGCGCACTGGCTGATCTCGCTTGAAAAGTAAGCTTTTTTAACGCTATTGGAACATAAGGAACTATATTTATGAGGCAGTTTGCTGTCAGATTTCATTGGTTATTTCAAATATGAAATTTAATCGTAAGCTTGGTGAACAGTTTTGGAGAATTTGATGTTTCCCCATTCAAATAGATAGGAGCCACACTCGCATGCGTTAAAGGCGTTTCAAAGATGGCCGCCGAGTGAAATGACTTGCCTTAAAGGGACTTTGTTAATACTTAGTAAAGTAGTTGTTAAGGGTAGGAATTGGGTAGGATTAAGTATTTAGAATAATGTCTTGCAAAATAAGACATAAATATGTGCTTTTTAAGTAATAATAAGCAACCAATATCTCAGTAAAAAAATCATGCTAATAACTAGTTAATAGCGAGAACTGGACACTAAAGTGTTGCCAATATTCTTATTAATGCACCAAAGTATTTTGTGAGAAGAGTACATAACCAAAGTAAACTGAGAAACTAAAAAGTGTGCATTTTAAGGTTAGACTTTAACTTTTGATGTTAAATCAAACCAATGTTGTATTGTATATAAATGTTCTACAATCTGTATTAAGTTCAGTTACATAAGAAGTACCTATAATTAAATTACAGAAAAATAAGAGTAATCCCTTTACTTTTGCAAGGGAAAAATAATTAAATTACAGTAACTAATTACTGTTTACACCACACTGTTTAAAACCTATTAATTACTCATTATCCTTCTAAAAACATTATTAGAGTAAACACTACTCAGGTTTGATAGTTTTTAAAAGCACAGGACAAAACTGTAAGGAATAGTTCACCCCAAAATTAAAAATTGCTGACAATTTACTTTCAGTATGTAGATAGGTTTGTTTCTTCACTGCAACAGATCTGGAGAAATGTAGCATTACATCACTTGCTCACCAAAGGATCCTTTGGAGTAAATGGGTGCCATCAGAACAAGAGTCCAAACAACTTATAAAAACATCACATAAATCCACAAGTATTCCACACCACTCCAGTCCATCAGTTAACATCTTATGGAGTGAAAATGACATGTTTGTAAGAAACAAATCCATCTTTAAGGCATTTTGACTTTAAACCATTGCTTCTGGCCAAAATAATCAGTCCATAATCCAAAATAATTGTTCTCTCACATTGAAATCCACCAACATATTTGTTTAGACAGTCTGTTTTGGACTGTTTTTTCTTGTAAAAAGTGTTTAATCTGTTCATATTTCTCTCATGATTCAGATGACATGACTTGAAAGCAATATTATGGATAGAGGGCTTGTATTTTAGTTGGAAGCAATGTTTTTAAGTTAAAAACGTCTTAGTGATGGATTTGTTTACTAGAAACATGTGGATTGCTTGTGTAATTTGTGGATTACTATGATGTTTTTATCAGCTGTTTGGACTCTCAATCTGACGGCACCCATTCACTGCAGAGAATTCAATGGCGAACAAGTGAAGTAATGCTAAATTTCTCCAAATCTGCTTGGATGAAGAGCAAGCACATCTACATTTTTGATGACCTGAGGGTGAGTAAATTTCAGCCAATTTGTGAGTGAAAATTTTCTTCAATCTCTAAATTTTTCTTAAGACTGCAGTCCCAGAAATGGACGCCTGTCGGTACGAAGCCCACCTACCCTGCGTTTTTCAGAGGATCCCTGGTAGTGGATCAGCCCACAGATACATTTGTGAAGCTGCCAGTAAGTATGCCGCAAATTTCTGCAGTTTTATTTCCTCACATTTTCTTTTCATCCTTGACTAAAACACAGATGACACAGTTGTTCTGTATTGTTGGCAGAATTGGAGTAAAGGAGTGGTTTTTGTGAATGGGCAAAATCTTGGACGCCACTGCTCGATTGGTCCTCAGAATGCTCTCTATCTTCCTGCTCCCTGGCTCAAGAGTGGAAATAATGAGGTGACTGACTGCATGTAAATATAAAGGCAAATAAGGATTTGACTGTGGTGAAGTATGACAAAAGCTGTCATTCATGCCTAAACTGGTTCTTGACTATTTCTACATTAATCAATACTGTGCCTTCCTTTAAATATCTGCATTGTAATACATGCCAATCTTTTCTCCCTTTTTGATCATCTAGATTATTGTGTTTGAGGAACTCAAAGCTGCAGAAACAATCCAATTTGCTGAAAATCCGGAATATGGCAAGACAGTGGATGTATCTACACAACTGTTTTGCACCCTGTTGTGAAAACACACCTGCAGCTTTACAATGAATCTCAGGCTTGCATTCATCAAAACAGATCTGAACTTGAATTACTTAAAGCAAGACATCACAAGTGAAAAGAATAAAAAGATTTAGCAATAGACTTCCCCAGATGAGTAATCATATTAAGTTAATACAACTATTTTGTATTTCAGGTTTTCTGAAATATGTTTAAATATGCAAATGAGATTTGATTAAATAATTTGAATACATTTCCAGAGCAGTAGTCTCAAAATTCTGGTTTCATTATCTTGATGTTTTAAAGTTCTTAGAGGTTTTACAGAATTTAGATCAATCTCTTTGCATCTGTTCATAAATCAGAAAATGTTAAAAGCAAGAAAAAGGAAATTTAAACATGTTTTTAAGAATAAAATATTATATAAATCAGGCTAATGATATATACAGAAAACTCGTCTGTAAAAACCTTCAGAATATAAATAGGAATAAAACATTTGTAACAACAAAGTTTTGCACATAAAATGTTATATTGAAAGTGGAGAATTTTGGCTCAGTGCAGGAGAGAAAAAACCATAGCCTTTAAACATATGTATTATAATTTAAACCAGACAGAGTAAAGATAATATGCAATAAAATGAATACTTCAATGGAAGCAAAATTGCCCCAAAAAACCCAAAAACGATAAAAAAACAATTGCTTGTAGTGTCTTGCCTTTTTATATTCCATTTGTGCTAGCTGTATTAACTGTAACTAACTATGGGTAATATAAATAAGAACAACACATGTTAATTGCAACATGATTCTCTAAAATAAAAGAACATGCTAGACATAACACACTGCCTTAAGAGTGTCGATTTGCTTTGTCAGAACACTGTGTAAGACAACAGTCAGAGACACATTTCGCTAACTGACAGATGTTTTGCGGTATAACAGAAGTGACCTGTTCTTTTGAACATGTAGAAGGGAAGAGTACGGCAGAATCACCCGAACTTTTCAAAGTATGTTTTTGATGATAATTATGGAAGTTGGCTTGCGTTTAATCAGTCTATGTAATGTTATGTTTTTATATAATTAAGAGGAGAAAATGAATGATCTAAGGGTTCTTAGTAGCAACCTGGTTTTAAGAAATATTTGTCTCCATTTCAAAATTTTAACATCACAGCATGTTGTGAAGCAGTAACTTTCCATTGCCATTATTTGTACTATAATAACACTTGTTGGATTTGTGCTGGTCAGACAAAGTCTGAGCACTGAAATATCAATAAACTGCTCCTTTTTTTATCATCATAACGTTTCCTGCTTCTGCTCTTCTCTGGCTTCACACACTCACATTTCTTGGCTGATAAAACACTGTTAATACAGTTTTAGGTACCAGACAAGAATTTCAGTTAACAGGTTTTGGGCAGTAGACAACTTTGCAGACTAGTTGTTCTGTTACCAGTCAAGTATTTTCTGACAGGATCTGATGCCCGGGGCCAGATCGTATATTTCTGGTGTGGAGGTGTGATCTAAAAATACCCTACCCAAGTAATGTAATCAGATTACTTTTTTTAAAAGTAACTAGTAAAGTAACGCATTATTTTTTAATTTACAAGAAAATATCTGAGTTACTTTTTCAGATAAGTAATACCAGTTACTTTCTTTTTCCTGTTTATTAATTGAAAGCTCTCCTGTCCCCATGTTGAGAGAAATCGGGAGCAAGATGTTACTTTAGTGTTACTTTAGTTCTAGAATAAATGTGAACATGCATTAATTCATCTCACTCACAAAACAAGTTTTCCTCAAAATGAATAAAAACAGTTAAATGCAACTCAGAATATGATTCAAACCTGCAATAATTAAATACGTTAAATAATACAAATATCTTTTATGTATTTTAATCCCGGTTTATTAACCAGTGTATTTGCTGCTGACCTTTGATGATCCAATTCAACCATATTAATAAGCAATAATTTGTTGTTGTTCTTCTTTTTTTATTGCTGAAGGGTGTTAAACTTTCATCTTCTGCATTCTACTGTACAGACGTAAATTTACTTTTCCTGCAGCCTGAAGCTTTTGGTATGAAAGGGCTTTTACATTTGTCAAAAATAGAACTTTTTATAGTAAAACAAACAAGCTTGCCCTGCTCAGATTTAGAAAGTAACGCAAAAGTAATGTAATGCATTACTTTATATAAAAAGTAACTAAGTGTAATTAGTTTTTTAGGGAGTAACACAAAATTGTAATGCATTACTTTTAAAAGTAACTTACCCCAACACTGCTAATAAGCAAAAATTACTTTTTATGTATAAAACAAACAAGAAAGCCCCGCCTAGATTTAAAAGGTAGCGCAAAGGTAACGCAAAAATGACTTTCTATAAAAAGTAACTAATGTAATTAGTTACTTTTTAGGGAGTAACGCAATATTGTAATACATTACTTTTAAAAGTAACTTTCCCCAGCAGTGATTACAGATGGCTGTGTAACGTGCAGTATGTCTAAAGGTGACACTCCTGTTATACTGAGTGATAGGCAGCTGTCAAAGTTCTTTTGTTCAACATTATTAGAGCAAAGGTCATTTCTGTTTAATACGTGTCACCTACATCGATTCCGTTAAATTTAAATAAATTTAAAAATACATTTTTAACAAAACACTTTTAAATTAAAAAACAAACAAATAACCAGTTATTATTATTATTTTTTAAATAACTAATTATTAACACTGGCCATGAGTTTCCTGGTGGTGGTTCCTAGAGTAGCAGAAAACGTTTCAGCCTCCGATTGGACGACTGCGCTGTCAATCACGTAATGGCGCAACCTGCTATTCACAAAGTGAATCAACTGAGAGCGCTGAATGTGCAAGTACAGACAATTACTCAAATACCGGAGCAGTTTTTCCGCATATTGCGTAACACTTCTCATTCGGTCCATTCAGTGCTTTTTGTTTGTGTTACCAAGGCAGTCAATAGGAGTGCATTCATCGGCCTCAGCAGCAACTGCAGCAGGAGAGGAAGAGCTGGCAGGTACAGTGTTGTTTGACCTTAACCAGGCCATAACAAAATCAGATATGACAGCGTGTTGAATAATGACCTACGTCTCGCCATTTGTCCACGGTAAAAGTCAACTTTGAACTCCACGACATTGTAAGCGGCTTGCTTATTTGTTTGTTTTCCTGCTTTTGCTGGACAGGTTTTTAGCAGGACAGGTGGACATAAGGTCGTAAAGCACCAACCCACAGTGATGGACATTTCTGTGGTTTTGGGCTGCACTCTGGGTGCTGCCCTTGGGGGTGTGATCCTTGCATGTTATAAACTGGGCTTACTTTACCAGCTATTTCATAAGGTAAGAAACACTGTAACAAAACTGCATTATAATATATGAACTTTTCTCAACACAGTTTGATATCTATCCATCTATCTGTCTATCTGTCTGTCTGTCTGTCTGTTTCACAACAGTTTGACACCTTCACCTAGTTTTCATTCAGATTGCTTACTTTGAAGCAGTCATGCCGTGTTTAATAACTACACAATAATTGTAAGCTAGCAAGTGCAGAAGCACAGTTTTGCAGGAGGATTGTATGTGTTTCAGGTGTACATGCATACGACTTCTGCAAAACAACAACAGCAGAAATTGGGTTATTGTTTATCTGTTTTTTTCCCCACAAAACAAAAGGTGCTGTGATGCTCTAATAACAGGCATGCTGTCATCTGGCCAGACTCCAACCTAACAATTTTGCACCTATTAAGCATTTGTATTGCATTTTCAGAAATTCATATAACAGCATATTATTTTGATTTGTAAGGATTAAGTACAAGTAAAACAAGTAAAACTGGTAATGAGTGTCTGTGCACTAACCAGGAACACAGTTTCACAGATCAGACGAACACAGAAAGATTAGACTGGCATTACATTTTTTTTTAATTTTTTGGATTGAGTCAGTGAGTTGAATTAAAAAAATCAAATCAATCTGATTCATTAACTAATTATTCATAGTTTTTGAAAAAGATCAACTGATCCATTAAAGCAGAAGTTCACTTCCAGAACAAATATTTACAGATAATTTACTCAGCCCCTTGTAATCCAAGATGTACATGTCTTTCTTTCTTCAGTCGTAAGAAAATTGTTTTTTTTTTTGAGGAAAACATTTCAGGAACGTTCTTCATATAGTGGACTTCTATGGTGCTCCAAAGTTTGAACTTCCAAAATGCAGTTTCAATGCAGCTTCAAGGGCTCTAAACGATCCCAGCCAAGGAAAAAGGGTCTTATCTAGTTAAACAATCAGTTATTTTCTAAATTTTTTTTTTACAATTTATATACTTTTTAACCTCAACCGCTCATCTTGTCTAGCTCTGCGTGAACTCTGTGTATTCCAGTTCAAGACAGTTCAAGTTTTCTTTTCCAACTTCAAAATCGTCCTACATTGCTGTTTTACCTTTTTTTTGTAAAGGGCGTTTAATTTTCTTTGCACGTTCAGTATGTAAATACTGGGTCGGTACTTCTGCGATTTAGGACGATTTTGAGGTTGGAGGAGAAAATGAGATGGGAATATTTCAGCCTACACTAACTGTCTTGAACTGAGTACACAGAGTACACACAGGCCTAGACAAGATGAGCATTTGAGGTTATAAAGTATATAAACTCATTTTTAAAAAATGGTCGATTGTTTTGCTAGATAAGACCCTTATTCCTCAGCCGGGATTGTTTAGAGTCAAACTCAGGGGCACCATAGATATCGACTATATGGAGAAAAATGCTGAAATGTGTTCCTCATAAAAACGTAATTTCTTTACGACATGAACATCTTGGATGACAAGGGGGTGAGTAAATTATCTGTAAATTTTTGTTCTGGAAGTGAACTTCTCCCTTAAGCAAGATCTCACAAATGCTGCAATAATCATTAAAGTTGTCATGAAATGAAAATTCACCTATTTTTTTAAATGCATGCATCTATTTTACAAATTCATGCTGTAGATCTTCTTGTGATCCCTTTGGACTCGCATTCGATTATGAGCGCGATTTGGCGTAGCTTGTCAGTGATTTACGGCTCTGTGTATTAATTGCCGCTCCAGCTGAACGCACGTGATGGAGCTTTACTACTAATCAAAGTACCGGCTTCATTGACTAAGCGCGCCTCACAATATCATGCGATTAATCGTGCAGCCCTACTTTGGACCTCATAATGTTAAAAATGGCATAACTGTACCTTGCAGTGAAAATTACAGTCTTCTCTCTGGTGATGCATGCAGGACTTTTCCAAATCATTTAGTCATATAAACCTGCTCCAACACGCTCACGTTCATCTGCCTCCAATTTTGATCGCAGCGCCTACATCTCAACATCCAATCAACAACTGATGCATAAAAGTCCCACCATAATTTTTTCCCAATTATCCATTAGACTTGGATGCAGTGAAACAAAATTTGGTGTATATACAATTTTCACTTAAAAATTGGTAGTAAATTTAACAAATATTTACCAAAAAAAGAGCAAGTAACATATTGCATTAAAGGGATAGTTCGCCAAAAAATGAAAATTCTGTCATTAATTACTCACCGTAACGTCACTGCAAACCTGTAAGACCTTCATTCAACTTTGCAACAGAAATTAAGATATTTTTGATGACATCCGAGAACCTTCTAACCCTCCATAGGCAGCAAGGATAAACAATCTGAAGATGAACGAAGATCTTACAGGTTTGGTACGACATAAGGGTGGGTACATAATGACAGAATTTTCATTTTTGGGTGCACTAACATTTAAAGTAGCAAGACTACAGTAGTATTTTTTTTGTAAAACATGCTCCAATACTCTTTATGTACAACTTAGTGTTTTTTTTTTTTTAAAGTGTGTACATTACAATATGAAAAGATCTGTTGCTACTTCTGTTTCATTGCAACTTTAATGTTTATCATTACCAGACAGAGAGACAGAGCCCTCGACATGGAGGAGAGAGCGTGGCGGAGGTTTTGCGTTCTCATGGGGTCAAATTCGTCTTTACATTGGTGGGAGGACACATCTCACCCATCCTGGTGGCCTGTGAAAAACTAGGCATCCGCGTCGTCGACACACGTCATGAGGCCACAGCTGTGTTTGCTGCCGATGCCGTAGCAAGACTTTCCGGTAAGACTGAATCAGAAAAGTGGACACATCATTTTAGAAGATGTAGGAAAAGCTGATTATCTTTCGTTTTGCTGATATAGGTACGGTCGGTGTGGCTGCGGTGACAGCGGGGCCGGGACTGACGAATACAGTGACTGCGGTGAAGAACGCTCAGATGGCCGAATCACCGCTGCTTCTGATTGGTGGTGCTGCTGCTACTCTCCTACAGGTCAGACTAAAAGTCACATGCACTTACGCACGTCACCTGCATATTTGCTCTCTGCTCTGGTTGGCTTAGACCTTAGTAACTGCTGTATCTTTTCTTCATATTTCTATCTGTGTCTTGTGTAAACACTGGACTTTATCTTAACTCAGGAGAGATGATTAAGGAACCAGCCTTGAACTATGAGAGCAGAGATTTGATTTTAAAAATCATTAAAAAAAAATCATGTACCCAAAAAGGGTATTTTCCAATCATTTACTCACCTCATCTTATTTCAAACCTGCATGACTGTTTGGTAACTAACAAGTTTGACTTACATTGAATGGAAGCACTCAGAAGTCATAGACAATGATAAATATGATTATTCCAACTTGATAGTTACAGTTATCATCTTTGGTTTGAACAGGCTTAAATTTCAGAGAAATAATTGTTGGGTGTCACCTGCAACATAATCGTTTGTCATTAATATTATTTCTGATGGTTTCTTTGCAGGGTAGAGGTGCACTGCAGGATATTGACCAGATGTCCCTCTTCAAGCCTCTCTGTAAATTCTGTGCATCAGTGAGAACTGTGAGAGAAATTGTTCCCACTGTTAGAAAAGCCTTGGCCATCGCACAGTCTGGCACACCAGGTATATTTGCGCTGAAACGTACTCATACCTGCAATTTTTTTGCTATATACAGTGTCTTGCAAAAGTATTCATACCCCTTAATTTATATGTCATAGCTTTTTTTTCTCCACATCAATCTACACTCCATACACCATAATGACAAAGCAAAAAACCAAATTTGTGACAACTTTGCCAATTTATTAACTGAAATAAGTACATTGCATAAGTATTCATACCCTTAATTCAGTACTTAGTTGAAGCACTTTTACAGCCTCAAGTCTTTTTGGGAATGATGCGATAAGCTTTGCACATCAGCATTTGGCAATTATCTGCCATTCTTCACCTAACCTCTTCACCTCTCAAGCTCTGTCAGCTTGGATAGGGGCAGACACACATTTTCAGGTTTCTTCAGAAATGTTTGATTGCGTTCAAGCCCAGGCTGTGGCTGGGCCATTCAAGGACATTCACAGAGTTGTCTATAAGCCACTCTTTCTGTGTGCTGAAGGTCATTGTCCTGTTGGAAGGTGAACCTTCTGTCCAGTCTGAGGTTCTGAATGCACTAGACTGGGTTTTCATTAAGGCTATCTTCATATTTTGGTACATTGAGGTTTCCTTCTCCTCTGACGAGTCCCTCAGTCCCTGCCACTGAAAAACAGCCCCACAGCATAAGCCTGCTACCAGCACACTTTACTTTTGGGATGGTACTCTGCAGGTGATGAGCAGTGCCTGGTTTTCTTCAAACATGATGCTTGGAATTGAGGTTCATTAGACCAGAGAATATTGTTTCTTACAGTTCGAGAGTTCTTCAGGCATTAAATTTCAAATTCCCAGTTGGTTTTCATGTGTCTACACAAGGATTGAGTTTGGCCACACCGCCATTAAAGACCAAATCGGTAGAGTGTTGCAGTGATGTTTATCCTTCTGTAGATTTCGTATATATGATCGTGGAACTCAACTAGAGTGACCATCAGCTTCTTTGTTGCTAGTCTAACCAAAACCCTTCTCCATCAATTGCTCAGTTTGGCCAGGAGGCCAGCTCTAGGAAGAGTCCTGGTTGTTTCAGACTTCTTCCATTATGGATAATGGAGGCTACATGCTTCTGTGAACCTTCAGTGCAGCAAAATTTTGTCTGAACTCTTCCCCAAATTTGTGGCTTGATGCAATCCTGTCTCTGTGCTCTACAGGCAGTTCTTTTGACCTCAGAGCTCGGTTTTTGCTCTGATATGCATTTTCAGCTGTTAGACCTTTTATTGAGACGTGTGCCTTTCTAAATCATATCCATTCAATTGAATTTGCCACAGGTTAATTACAGTGTAGTAACATCTACAAGTGATACAAGTGCTCCTGAGCTAAATTTCAAGTGTCCCAGAAAAGGGTATGAATACTTATGCAATGGAATCATTTCAGTTTTTATTTTTTAATAAATTTGCAGTTGTTACAAACTGCTTTTTACTTTGTCATTATGGTGTATGGAGTGTAGATTGATGTGGAATACACTGAAGGCACTGTGTACATTTTCTTCTCTTCATAAACAATGGTTTAAATGCTGAAATGTGAGGTTAAGCATTTTTTTTTATACTTTTTTTTTTGGTCCAAACTTGTTTATTTGTTTATTTCATAGTTTGGGATGTTGCCATAAACATTGGAATATGTTTCAAGACCATGTTGCTTCCCAAACATGTACTTCTATTAGAATTTCCTCCAAAAAATCCTTGCTGATTTCAGTCATTTTTAATTTTGAATATTTTTTTGTTTTATTAGACACAAAACCTTTGTTCTACTCTTTTCTTATTCTCCCTTTCTAGTTTGTACTTGTCTGAACAATACCTGATATATGGTATTATGAGCACTTCCTATGTCAATTTGCCTCTTTAGGATGATTTGCTTGATGCATTTCCCAATTGTAAGTCACTTTGGATAAAAGCGTCTGCTAAATGAATAAATGTAAATGTAAAAATAAGTTAATAATCACCTTTTTCACCAATCCAGAATTTTTAGGTATGTTACTACAGTACAAATTTTGTAATTTTTTGGTTTTATCCATCAGTGAGCAAATTGAATTGCATTTATGAATTATATAGCTATTTGTAAATGAGTGCTTTTTGTAATTCTGTGAGTATAATTCTACAGTATTTCTTTGATTTGTCTCTTCACAGGCCCAGTGTTCATAGAGTTTCCCATAGACACACTGTACCCTTACCATGTGGTGGAAAAAGAGTTTGCCCCTAAAAACACTCCCAAAGGCCTGATGGGGTCAATCATTGCATGGTATAAGCATTTCTCCCTATTCACATACTATAACTCTTGCACATGACTTTGTTATTAAATGACAAGTGGTGTTTTTAATAACTGTCTTTAGCATGACTGAAACAATTGTCGTTCTTGTCATCTCATAGGTATCTCCGAAATCATTTATCAAACTTGTTTGCTGGAGCTTGGGAGACACGTGATCTGTCCCCACTTCCTGTTCACATCCCACACGCCACAGATGATGAGGTGAAACTTGTCTACCCTGTTGTGGTATATATTGTATTGGAAGTTAGATGTACTGTAGATGCAACTGATCATGATAATGATCAAGATTCTTTCATCATAATCGAGCCTCAATATAACACATTACGTAAAGTAGACCAGGGGCCAGTTGCATAAACTCAGCCTGCATGTTAAGACTTTGTCTTAAGAACTAGTCTGACAAACTAGCAGTTTGCCAAGAGATAATCAGTCTTATTTTTTGTATTCAACGTAGACTAATCCATGTTTTTATGTAACTGAATAAAAAAAAGAAATGTGACCAGTTTTAATGAAAAAAAAAAAGCTTGTAGCTTGTTAGACTAGTCTAAACCTTTATGCAACCATCCCCAGGTAAGAAAGCTCAGAGCTGTAGGAGAAGTGTTGAAATGTGGATTTTGCCCCAAGTACAGAAGATAAGATCACATTGCCCTCGAGTGGCTTTTAACCCTTCACTCTTCCTAGGTTCAAAGGTGTGTGGAATTGGTGAGCAGAGCCAAGAAACCTGTCATACTGTTAGGCAGTCAGGCAACTTTACCCCCTACACCAGCAGATGATATCAGGTAAATCGAGAAGCCATCTCTTCAGATGTTCATTGAAGAGTTCAGGGGTTGCATTTTCACGTCTGTGAACCTCTGACCTTTGGGTCACCAGTCCAGATACTACAATTGAAATAATACTGATATAAATGAATTCATACGTTGCCAGTCAGACATGTGGACGCACCTGCTGAAAAACATAAGAAGTATGAGAATTATGTAGTAAACTAAAATGTGCTCCATCTTATATTTTGGCAATGGTGTCATAATCCTTGTCTAGATTTATGAAATGCATCCTGAGATGCTGTAAAACAGTATTGAAAAAGATTATGTGTGTCAGCTTCGCTTCCCACTCTGTAATTCATACTTTTAAAGCATATTAAAATGATTAAGTAATACCCATGCACAGCTGTGTAAATATATCTACAAATTGACATTTCATATATTTCTGCATAAATCTCTAAACCAGAATGGTTTCTAAGATCCTAAGAAACATAAATTCAATATGTGTGTCCAGACATTTGACTTTTGTCTTTTTGGTACTGTATATAGATTACATTGATCAAAAATGCATTTGGTTTCTAAGTCCAAAACAACAACAACCAGTGATTTACATGATTGATCAAAAGCACCCATAGCTCATGCCTGAAGTCAATTTTAAGTTTTTTTTCTATGCTTCTGTCACAGAACGGCCTTAGAATCTTTAGGCATTCCCTGCTTCCTGGGTGGAATGTCCCGAGGGATGCTGGGAAAGAACAGTCCATTGCACATTAGACAAAACAGGAGAGATGCCCTAAAAGATGCTGACCTCGTGCTGCTGGCAGGTGGGAAACATCGCCACCTACTGAACAGTTGGAATAATTGCAGAACTCATGTTCTACATACACATACTCTGTATGTTTGGAAAGTCTGGAAATATTAGTGAACTTTCTAAATTGCGATTTCCATGGCTGGAAAAGTCAATCAATACATTTCTAAAAATTAAAAAGAAAGGCTAGTTCTTGTTTCTAAATGTGTGTGTTTTGGTGCATAGGTACGGTGTGTGATTTCAGACTGAGTTATGGAAGAGTGTTGAACAGACGGAGCAAAATCATTGCAGTCAACAGAGACAAGAGTCAGCTACTGAAGAACTCGGACATGTTCTGGAAGCCAACAGTGGCCATTCAAGGTGAACAACTACATTTTGTAATATATAGTTTAATTTTATTTTTGAAGTCTGCTAGAATATATTTACATAATTTAACGTTAAAAAAAACAACAACAGTATTTTTCTTATACTTTGCATTTTGGCAGCACCTTTTTTCACCCTCTGTCTCAAACATTCTTGTCTCTTTAAAGCCCACTTTTCTGAAAAGCCAAAGTAACCAGTGGGCAGACTTAATGCAAATGTGTAAAATAGTGACGTAGCTAAGTCATGGAAATAATGCTAGGACTGCAAATGAAGCGTTTCAGGCAAGTGTTTTCTGTTGGAGAGATTAATTCCCTTTGGTGTGACCCTTTGAAGGGGTCATTGGATGCTAAGTTCACTTTTACATGTTGTTTGAACATTAATGTGTGTTGTAACAGCTGTAACAGTTCGCCCTTTTGATGCCGGAGCAGGGATGTAAGTTAGACAAGAATATCTCAGATTGAGCGATTGAGGTTTTGTGTTGCTGGATGTAACAATGAACATAGTAGTCGTCATTTACTCCCGACAACTGAGCTGCTGAACATGCAGTTGATTACGTTTGATTGTGAAGGGAATGCGCCTCCCGATCTACATATATCCGTCTATGTTCGCGCAAATCGTTTGTGATCCAGCTTCACTTACAGCAGAAGTAAGTATAAGGTTTTTTTATGAATCTGTGCGATCGCCTTTCCTAATAATGTGCTAGTTGGCAAGTTTAGTGGCACACTCGTCGCTCCACAGAGAGAAGAGAGGGGCAGGGCGAGCAGAGCTCATTTGCATTTAAAGAAGCCTCGACCAAAATTAGATGATTTTTGAAGAGCTGATTTTGGCAAGGTAAAAACAATTGAGAATTTTTAACCAAAGTATATTATAGAGTTTTCATTAAGACCCTAAAGAATCATATCAGCTTGTGGAAAACGGGCATCCGATGACCCCTTTAATACTAAAGCAGTCAAAAAGTTAAAATAAAACATACTACATACTAATAACTCAATAAGCAGTGGCTTAAATGAATCAGTAAACGAATTACTAAAATGAAACTTTAAAGGAAAAGTTCACTTCCAGAACAAAAATGTACAGATAATTTATTCACTTGTCATCCAAGATGTTCATGTCTTTCTCTCTTTAGTCGTAAAGAAATTATGTTTTTTGAGGATTTCTCTCCATATAGTGGACTTATATGGTGCCCCCAAATTTGAACTTGCAAAATGCAGGTTAAATGCAGCTTCAAAGGGCTATAAATGATCCTAGCCGAGGAAGAAGACTCTTATCTAGCGAAACGATCAGTTATTTTCTAAAAAAAAAATATATATATATTGCAATTTATATACTTTTTAATCTCAAATGTTCATCTTGTCTAGTTCTGTGTGAACACTGTGTATTCCGGTTCACAACAGTTAGAGCATGTCTCCCATCTCATTTTCTCCTCCAACTTCAAATTCGTCCTACATCGCTGTTTTACCTATTTTTGTAAAGGCCGCTTGATCTTCTTTGCATGTTCACTTTGTAAACACTGGGTCGGTACTTCTGCAGTGATGTAGAATGATTTTTAATTTGGAAAAAAAGTATATAAATTGTAATTTTTTTTAGAAAATAACTGATCAGTTTGCAGTGATTTCACTAGATAAGAGCCTTCTTCCTTAGCTGGGATTGTATAGAGCCCTTTGAAGCTGCATTTAAACTGCATTTTGGAAGCAGACTTGGGGGCACCATAGAAGTCCACTATATGGAGAGAAATCCTGAAATGATTTTCTCAAAAAACATAATTTCTTTACTACTAAAGAAAGAAAGACATGACCATCTTGGATGATAAGGGAGTGAGTAAATTATCTGTAAATTGTATAAAGATATATAATGTATTCTGTTATGTTATTTAACAAGGTTTCCTTTCCCAATTTATTCAGGCGATGCTGGTTCTTTCCTCCTTCGTCTCTCAAAAGCCCTGAAGGGACACCGATGTCCAGAGGAATGGCCTAGGAGTCTGAAAGAGGGAGATGCTATCAAAGAGAAAGCTAACAGGTGATCTTATCTCAGCTGCTTGGATACATTTGAGAAAGAATTAGGCCTGCTTTACATGGTTAAAAAAACGTGGACAACTAAACAGTTGGCAGTATTCCTCTTCTTAATTAGAATGGATGTCTGTCCATATACTGTGTTTGATGTTATCCACCAGTATAGTTCCTCATAATGCCAGTTTTTGCCCTCAGAGCAAAAGCAGATGAGAAGACAGAGAGGCATTTAAACCCTCTGAGTGTTTTGCATCGTGTGGATGAGCTCTTGGCTGAGGACAGCATCTTAGTGGCTGATGGGGGTGATTTTGTCGGCAGCGCCGCGTATGTCATGAGACCACGGGGGCCGCTCCGCTGGCTGGATCCAGGTTAGAAATAGAGCCGGCTGTTAGAATTTGAGTAGCTTTGAAAGAGTCTGCAATAAAATCTGATTTCATAGATTATGTTCTGTTACGTATATATATATATATATATATATATATATATAGATATGTTTTATTTAAACTTTTTTATACATATATTTTTTATATATTCATTCCTTCAGTCCTGACAAGTAACATTAAAATAAATAAAGATTAGGTGAACATCATATATTGATTTTTGTATGGACAATCATAAAGAAAGAATAATTTTCTTAACTGGGTTAAGAAAAATAACATGTATCACAACTTTAAAACATAAGAAGATGAGTTCGAATTTAAGAAGGATCATTCATTTTTATGGGTTGAAAAAGAGACCTGTTGCATACAGTACAGGAATACAACTTTTGTAGATTATGTTGATTATCGTGGTTACATTAAGTTACCCCAGGCTGCCCACATGAAAAGTTTCTGCCATAAATGTGAATGAAATGTTGTGGAGCATAATAAAAACATTGAAAGCATAGACAAACTGTGGCAGCAGATTCAAAGTTGATCGTTTTGACATTTTATTTGAATAACTTGCTTGTTTTTGCCATTGAGTTCATTTTTTTTTCTTTTTCAGAGTGTTATTTTTTTGTTTATTTTTGTAAAGTCATATTCAGTTTTGGTACAAATCTAATTCCAAAATAATCTCCAGCTCTGATAAATCCACTCTCAGTGTTTGTGTTTCATTTTTTTTTGTGTTGGGTTTCTCTTTGCACCAGGGGCCTTTGGGACTCTGGGTGTTGGAGGAGGGTTTGCTCTGGGAGCGAAGCTTTGTCGACCTGAGTCTGAGGTAAGATTCTGAAGTCAATGTGAAATCAAATATTTTTTTCTTTCTCCATTTTAGTCACAATATTGTCTTAATCACATTATAAGAGTGTGTGTAAACATAACCAATATCTTGTTGACAGGTATGGATCGTTTATGGTGATGGTTCTCTCGGGTACAGCGTTGCTGAATATGATACCTTCACACGCCACAAGGTAACATCCATAGCATTTGTAACAAACCCTTACAACGCTGATTGTGATTTTTACAGTATCAAGTTCAGAATGTATTGTAATGTGTGTTTTATAAAAAAGCTAACCTCTTCTAGTTCACACAAAATGAAATTTCTGTCATCAGTTACTCAATGTCATGTCATTTCAAACCCATAAGACTTTCATTCATCTTCAAAACACAAATGAAGATGGCTGAAATGATGAAATCTAAGAGATCCACTGAAAAGCCACTGAAACTTTGACGCTTCAAAACGTTTATAAAGATATCATAAAAGTCAATCGAACAGTTTAATCCAAGTCTTTTTAAAGGGGTGCTAAATGCACTTTTACACGTTGTTTGAACATTAATGTGTGTTGGCAGTGTATGTACAAATCTACCCTATAATGATAAAAATCCATGCAGTGGTTTTTAATTAATC
>JAHKKF010493422.1:0-11246 GCA_019740295.1 Labeo calbasu | reverse complement strand
AAAAAAACCACAGACTGTTGTTCCTTTCAGAAGTCAGGCTACATATAGTACTACAGTGATGACATATTTTTGTATTTTTGTTGAGGAATAAGCTCTGTGACCAGCAAAAGTTTATGACCCTTACATGTTTTGTTCATCATGATAATCTTCACAAAAAACACTACCATCAGTAAAAGTAAAAAGCTAAAAATAGGCTATAAACAAACTATACCATGATAACACGGTAGCAGGGCATTAAAATCACATAATTATCGTAACAAGTTACAACTAGCAGTACTTTAGTTTACGGGATATTAAAAAAAATCCTGGCTCTTTCAGCTTTATAATGGCAGTGAATAGGTGTTGAGATTTTGAAGTCCAATAAAGTGCATCCATCCATCATAAAAAGGGGTTAATAAAGGCCTCCTGAAGCAAATCGATGCATTTTGTAAGAAAATGTCCATATTTCAAATTTTATAAGCTGTAATCTGTAGCATCCGCTAACTGTCGTAAACATGTTCACGAGAGAGTGGTGGTTCAGCGGATCATGTAGGACATAGACGTAAGCTCCGGTGAGAATATGCTTGTTTCACGAGAACTAAGTTTTGTTTACAGCAAAGAAAACCAAGCTTATGTCGAAATCCTCACTTCGTGACCGGTGTTTTGTTTTGCTTATGCCTACATCCTACATCATCTCCTGGAACACCTCTCTCTGATGAAGTAATGTGTGCGACAATTAGCGGAAGCTAATTAGGGTTTATGAAGTTTTAAATATGGATATTTTTCATACAAAGACGCATCAGTTTGCTTCAGAAGGCCTTTATTAACCTCCCAGAGCTGTGTGGAGTACTTTTTAAAATGGATGGGTGCACTTTATTTTGCTTCAAAATCTCAACACCCATTCACTGCCATTAAGGACATTTTAAATATAGCTCCAGTTGTATTCATCTGAAAGAAAAAATCATATACACCTAGGATAGCTTGAGGATGAGTAAATCACGGGGTAATTTTCATTTTTAGGTTAACTATCCTTTAAGAAAGGTGGAATGGGTGGAGAAAGACAGGAAAACACAAAAAATAAGAATGGATCAAAATCATGGCAGAAAAGAGAAAAGCTAAAAAGTGATCTCACGGGAGAATGGATGTCCTCTAGCAGAAGCACCGAGCAGCGCTCACACTGCAGCAACGTCAGCGCACGCTGCATGATCTTTCTCACGATCTTCTCCAGGTCCGTCTGCTCCTCGAACAGATCATTCACCACCTCCAGCAGGGCCTTGAGGAACAACAGCAACAGCTCGAAATGTATTCAGATAACACAGGCCTTCAAGCGGACTACTAAATATTTCAAACCTTGAGACCTGAGGATTGTAAACAAGCTTACAAAATCAAGCAACACACTGCCTGAGACGTCTAGAAGTCTAGAGGCAGATTTTGAATCAGTCTGAAAAACTGAGTTTTATTCAGCAACATTTCTGCAGGTCTTGACTCACCCTGCTCCTCTCATACTCCTTGCGGGATTCGGAGAAGAGTTTGGCGTTGGAGATCGATATTCCACAGAATGGTAGATACATTTGCAGCACCTGTAGAGAGAAGTGTGTTGCTTTCAAAGCTTCATTCTGACTGATGCATGGCAGTGAGATACTGAGAGGGAAAAAAACAGCAGAAGAACTGGAGGCATCACATCAGTTCATCAGTTTATTTCTAGGGCATTTAGCCTGTGCTTTCAGTGCTGCTTGGCATAAATAATTCTAAGGAGAAATTCTGTGCTATTAATTACTATCTATAAAGAGCTGTTTTGAAGCAGCGATGAAAGTGAGAGGATGAGATGTGCGGGTACTGACTTGTGCCAGACACTGCAGAAGAGATAGTTTACCCAAAAATGAAAATTTTGTCATTAATTACTCACCCTCATGTCGTTCCAAACCTGCAAGACCTTCGTTCATCTTCAGAAATCTGAAAGTTTCTGACCCAGCATAGACAGCAGCGCAACTACCATGTTCAAGGCCCAGAAAGAACATTGTTAAAATAATCCACGTGACAGAATTTTCATTTTTGGGTGAACTATCCTTTTAAAAGACCATTTCTACCCGATTTAACCAATAAAATGTATTTTCTTTAGTACAAATGTAAAAAAAGTATTTATGTTGATTCATCAATATCCAAAGTCGCCACTCTAAGAACTTTGGAGTGAGTAGATCATAGAGATTCTCACTTCCAATTGTAATTCTCCCAGTATCACATCTAGCTTTGATATATGCAATCACTCGATAAATGTTCAAAATGACCACGGGGCTCCAATTGGTTATGCTCCTGTTTCTGAGGTTATGAATAAAGAATAAATCTTCAAATATGAATAACTCATTTTCTAAATCTATAACTACTTGTGCTCCAGCATAGCAGGATATTCGCCAAGGTGCTAATTCATCGATCTCTTTTGATTTAGCACAGCAATTATATTCAAACTCTAGAGTTTCATTACCAGTTAAAGTTTGGGCTATATTATAATAGGCATCTGGAGAATGTAACAGGCTATAAATCCACTAGCTGGAGTAGATACTTTAGAATATAATATCAGCATGAAGCCAAGAAAGAAAGGAAAACAAAGCTTACTTTCTCATCGTCCTCGGTGAAGGGAGTTCCGCTGGGGTTCTTGTTGATGGCCTGGACGACACCGATGACTTCACCATCACTGTTGCGGATGGCCATGCACAGAATTGACTGAGTCTTATAGCCTGTCAGCTTGTCAATTTCATCACTGAACCGATGGTCCTACACAATACACAGGAGACATAACAACGTGGTTGGATTCGAAAATTAATATGCATTCATTTTACTAATCACTGTATTATGACAGAAAATAATTCATCAGAAAATCTATTGATAATCGGGATATGTTGTGATGTATTATCGATTTCTTATGTTATTTATAACACTGCTTTTGAAAAATTGAACATTTTTCCTTTTTGCACACCACTCCCAGCTACACTTATGTACTTTACCTTATTCAAATCTAGCTCAAGATCAAAAGTGTGGTAACACTTTATTTTACAGTGTGCTTGTTAAACATTACCCATACCTACTATAGTAATAACAGTAAATTTTGCATAAATATATGCAACTAACCTTGCACCAAACCTAATTTCAACCCTATAAGTGACCCTGTACCACAAAACCAGTCATAAGGGTCAATTTTTGGAAATTAAGATTTATACATTATCTGAAATCTGAATAAATAAGCTTTCCGTTGACGTATGGTTTGTTAGGATAGGACAATATTTGGCCAAGATTCAACTATTTGAAAATCTGGAATCTGAGGGTGCAAAAATGACTGGTTTTGTGGTCCACGGTCACTTATAGGGTTGAAATTAGGTAAATGTTAAGTAAATGTTGTCAATTAAGTAAATGTTGTTATTTACTCAGTGCTGAAATGTAATTACAAGGTAACAAGGACACCTTAAAACGTGCAACCAAAATGCTAATTTTTCCAACTTCACTTTGACTTTAAAGCAAAGAGGAGAAACTATGTGAACATTTATTTTTAGTTGTTGTATTTCAGATTAATCTTGTACCATATTAAGTCACTTATTTTGGTTTGGAGACTAAGTGCATAAAATTCCTACTGATTGCTATGGGAAAGTGGCAAATTCATTGCAATGCATTAATGGATCTCTTCTGACCACAGTGTACTAGGAAGGCTTGCCTGTGGCCATGATATAATGATGTGTGTGCGCACGACTAGTAGCGTGCATTTGAAGATGGGGAAACAGTCAATGCTGTAATCGCGATATCTTCACATGGGGAATGTGAGGTTCTTGAACCTTTTGACATAATCCAAATAATCAGACAGTGATTTGTAACCTTAACTTCAGAAACAGTAGAATTCACAAATCTTTGAAGGCACTCTTCACATTGCATGTTCTATACTCTATGTTAAAGTTTCATATTTATGCTATAGCTGTTGGGTACGCAAAAGAGTGGTGTAAAACCACACTGTCATACAGGCATGGGGTGAACTATATAAAGAGAGTAGATTTGACCTGATATACAGTTGAAGTCAAAAGTTTACATACACCTAGCAGAATCTGCAAAATGTTAATTATTTTACCAAAATAAGAGGGATCATATAAAATGCTATTTATAATAAAGTAAATATAATGCTAAATATAATTCAGGTCAGTAATAAATGTTATTTATTACTGACCTGAATAAGATGTTTCACATAAAAGACATTTACATAATCCACAAGAGAAAATAATAGTTGAATTTATAAAATGACCCCATTCATAAGAAATCCTTCAGGTCCCACAAATTTGTGTGTATTTGAACCCTTTCCAACAATGACTGTATGATTTTGAGATCCATCTTTTCACACTGAGGACAACTGAGGGACTCATATGCAACTATAACAGAAGGTTCAAACGCTCACTGATGCGCCAGAAGAAAACACAATGCATTAAGAGCCGGGGATGTAAACTTTTGAACAGAATGAAGATGTGGACATTTTTCTTATTTTGCCTAAATATCTTTTTTTTTCTCATTTAGTACTTTCATTCAGAAGCTACGGAAGACACTTACTGTTCCCAGAAGACAAAATAAGATAAAGTTACCTTGATCTTCAAATTCAAAAAGTTTTTACCCCCCGGCTCTTAATGCATTATGTTTCTTTCTGAAGTGTGAAAAGATGGATCTCAAAATCATACAGTCATTGTTGGAAAGAGTTGGAAAAATGCTGAAAAACCAATGAATTTGTGGGACTTTAAGGATTTTTCTGAAGAACAGCGGGCAGTTTAACTGTCCAGGACAAACAAGAGACTCACGAACAACTATCACTACACAAAAAAGCATCATTCATGTAACAACACAGTATTAAGAATCAAGTGTATGTAAACTTATGAACAGGGTCATTTATAAATTCTTGTGGACTATATGTAAGTGTCTTTTATGTGAAATATCTTATTCAGGTCAGTACTAAATAAAAAATAATATGCATTTTGTATGACCCCTCCTATTTTGGTACAATAATTAACATTTTGCATATTCTGCAAGGTGTATGTAAACTTTTGACTTCAACTGTATTAAACGTGGGGCCATCTGTGTTTTAAATGTTATGTGTTGGCCAAAAAATGAACTGAGATTTTTGTGTCAGCTCTTGGAATGTTATTGCTTCATTAATTAACAGTTTTAATTTCATAATTATTTTACTCTTTAAAGGTAGCTAAATATCTATAATATACTGTTTAATGGCAGGTTCTGTTTTGACAACTTACCCCAATATAGTCTGACAACGTGTTCCCCTACTGTTGATTGAATTGTTCTTATCTATCTTGTTTCTTATACTACTGTATATGCCTACGTTATTTTCAAAAGTACCTCCCCAAAAGGGCTCCCCAATAACTTATCATTTACGTTGTACAGTGTTTTAAAAAGGAATTTTAAACATTTGTTATTGTGAAATGTAAAAGTAAATGTAAGTCCCAGATGCAATCTTTCCATTTTTGCCTTGCGCAACACAAAACTGTAATTTGGAGCCACAGCTTTAGTTAAACTTCAGCTTCTTCAGCTACTTCTGAAAAAAACCCAACACAATAGAACCATCACAGAATTTGTAATGGTTTTACTGTTATAATGGGACTTGTATTGGTTTTGATAGAAACCATAATGGATCCTGTGGGTCTCTGTTATATTGGTCGCCTTCTATTGGTGGCTTGTTAAAACCAATTAATCCCAACGGAATATATACCAAAACACAGAAAACAATTTTTATTGGTTTTAATGGTTAAAAGTTGATGGCTTGTAATGTTTGTAATGGAAACCATTAGAATGTTTGTGTCTGTTTCAGTTGTTCCTTTTTTTGTTCCTTGTTTTAAAGAGGTACTTGTGATGTGTAAATGTATAAAAAGTCACAAAAAATTACTCTTTTAGACGAGTTTTTAGACGAACCGCTTGAAACTGATCGCTCACTTTACAGTTGTTGTGGTCGTCTCTGGCAAACGGATGATTTTAGTGTCTATTTGGCAACAGGTAAAATACGCACCGTTACTAACTTGTATAATTCCTTAAAGTATAAAAACCCTGTTGAAAACGACACGCTTATATAAAAAAAACTCTTAACTTTCAATATTTTGGTTCAACGTCCTTTGAGTAAATCAAACCCCTCAAAAATTCGCAACCTTACTGCGTAATTGTCAGTGTCATTAGTTTCATGTCTACCTCGTATGCGTTCGGAATGTTGACGGTTTCTCCATGTTCTGCCACATAACCTATGATGCCTTTTCCCCACGGAACCTGCACCTCGTTTGAGTCCAGAGTGCTTGAAGAGGGTCGCACCGTCGTACCCGAATGCACATCAAAAAACTTGGACACTAGTGTCCTCTTATGAGACGGTCCCTCCACTAGGAAAAGCGAACACCTGTCTGCGTTTACCATGATGCAGACATTGATAAGAATCTTGTAGCTGAGGTTCGTCATGTCAAGTTCGTTAGAAATGTCCTTAACCAGTTCGAGAAAAAACTCCCTCTCGTTGGACTCTTTGAGTCTGTATTTGTAGTCAATGGCGCTGGAGGCATATTGAGGCACGTTCACCCGGGACTCGAGCAGCGCGCTTAAGATGTGCGCGGTGGTCGGCGGTAACGAACTGGCTTTCCGCAGGAGAGCTCGCCGTCGCATACTCGACTGGGACTCGTGAGCCGTGAGACTGACGTGCTCGTCGTAGGTCCGGTGCGCCGTCATCGCTTTGGACCGGGCGAAGTTCCTGCGGAGCTCCATGTGGGACGATCTGCGCTTCAGTCCGTCGGGGTTCGTGGGCCAGAATGGATCCCTCGCGACCCCGCGTTTCTCCTCCACCGGAGAGGTTTTGGACGGCTGATGCTCTTTAAGCCACCTGCTCAGGGTGTCACATTTTCCTTTCCTGGCGAGATATTCCTCAAAAAGCTCCGGATGGCAATCCAAAAATGCCTCCACGTCGGAAAAATCAAAAGTTGTCATGTCGGTAGCCGAGAAGCCACAGTCAAAGTGTTGTGGAGTCGTCTACAGTAACGCTTAGCTCACTGTACTGCTGCACACACTTCACACATCCATCTGCCATTTACATATCACAGTTCTCCAGCCTTCCTCCTCACACTGTCTTTTATGAGGCTCGTGGAGTTGAACAGTGAAATAAATAATGAAATATGACTGATGCGCGATGACGCTGAAATATAATAAGCAATTTGTTCAAGCAGTTGGCAGGTAAGACGCAGATCTCCTCTGGGAGGGACCTAAATAAACATGAAAGCAAACGAATAGATGTCTGTTCAGTGTGACTGAAAATGGATGTGTCTTTTTGTGTCTAGCGGAAGTTTAATGAAGCTGTTTTTGTTTCGTGAAGCTCTTTTATGCGTATGCGTGTGTGTATGTGTGTGTGTGTGTGAGAGAGAGAGAGAGAGAGAGAGAGAGAGCGATTATTTTTCAATACCTTACTTTATTAAACACTTTTGAAGTAGCCCCAGACTGAAAATTATGACTGCTTTCATTTGTCATTAAAGAATCCCTTTAATCTAAGTCTGTCCACATTATGTATATTCCAACAGAATGAATAGCCCGCTTTTTTCTGTTTGCACAGTCATAATGAAATTTAAAATAAAAGAACCCATGTGAATAGAAATTTGTATTGCTTTATTGTCGCCAAAGGGAAATTTGTCTTGGACTCTATGATGTTGTAGCTACACATCATCACCCTTCTTCAAATCATTAAGTAAATAAAACCAATAAATAATAACACTGTGCACATATTTGGCAGATGCCAATGCAACTTGAGTTCATGCATTCATTGGAAATCACACCCAAGAACTTGGCGCTGCTCTGCTGTTTGAACTACAGGAATACTGAAAAATCATTACAAAATAAATGAAAACATCACAAAACAATATTTCCCATGAAATAATATCTTACAGAACAGTATATGGACCAACTGAGTAACACAAAATAATGAAAGAAAAAACACAACAGTTCTGCAAATTGATGAAGAAACAAAGAAAAATAGAATAACAAGGTTGGAAAAGTCATCAGTCCCTTGATTTAATATTTCATAGAGTCACCATTTGCTTTAATTACAGCCATATGTCTTTTTGGATATGTCTGTATTAGCTTTGTACACCTTGATTGGGGAATATTTGCCCATTCTTCCTTGCCGAATTGCTTAGTCAATTTCTGTGGTGAGCAGCAATGGACTGCTCTCTTCAAATCCATCCACAGATTTTCAATTGGTTTTAAGTCAGGACTCTGACTTGGCCACTCAAGGATATTCACCTTCTTATCCTTAAGCCTTTTTGTTGTTGTTTTGGCAGTATGTTTAGGGGCATTGTTGTGTTGGAAGGTGAATGACCTGCCCATCTTCAGCTGTCTAGCAAAGGGACGCAGGTTTTCCTCAAGAATTTTGGAATTTACTTGCCAGCATCCATTTTCCCTTCAATCTTGACCAATCGCCCAGTCCCAGCTGAACAGAAATACCCCCACAACATAATGCTGCCACCACCATGCTTCACAGTAGGTATGGTGTGTTTTGGGTGATGTGCTGTGTTTGCTTTTTGCCAAACATAGCGCTTGAAGTTTAGTCCAGAAAGGTCCATTTTGGTCTCATCAGACCACTGTTTGCCAGAAGGTAACAGACTCTCAAATGTGTTTTTGCATAGCGCAAATGAGAATTGAGTGTGACACCTTTTTTAGGAAAGGCTTCTTTCGTGCCACCCTGCCATACAGGCCAGCTTTGTGTAAAGCTTGGGAGATAGTTGTCACATGCGCACACTGACCAGACCCATAAAGCCTTGTATGTCCTTCAAAGTTGCCTTTGGCCTCCTGATAGCTTCTCTTATCAATGTCCTCCTGGCTCTTTCATCCACTTTGGACGGACGGCCTGATCTAGGCAATGTGCTAGCGGTGCCATACGCTTTCCACTTCGTAATGATGCTCTGAACAGTACTCCGAAGGATAGCTAAGGGGTTGATCACTTTACCAAACCTGGCATTTCACTGATTAATTTTTAATAATCCTCCGGAATTTTTTTTAAAATGATATTTTTGTTGAGAGTTATAATTACATTTTTGATAAGGGTTATAATTTTTACATGCAGCTCAAAAAGTTAGACTTAATTTATTTTATTTTCCAGGGTGTAATGTGACAAAAGGTACAGGTTTTTACAGGGTATGATGATTTTCTACTGGCACTGCATGTACCTGCATGAAAATTATGTCAGCTTAAACTGGTTTTTGGAACATAGTGGCTGGTTTTTAAAAAAATAGTTCCTTTCACGCATACTGTTTTTAATTGTCAATTACCATTAACAGGACCAGTAAATGCCAGTAAATGCGTTCTGGCAATTTACCAGTCTGAGAAGTTGCAACATTACCTGTAAATTACTAGTAATGTGCTCTTTGTGAACGCAGAACGAGACTAACAGTATGAGCACATACAAGTTTAGAACACGCTCATCTAAAAAGATGTCTCTGGGCCAAAAGCAGTGGCATAAATGTGAAAGTTTGACCAAAAAAGGAAAACAAAAACATTGAGGTTACCACTCCATGTTTACAAACACAATGCCAGACGCAGCCATTTAGAGGTCATTTCTGGCTATTGATGTCACAGAATTTACCGGTATTTTAAAACTGACGTACGAGTGGTGTTTTCCCGGCAAAAATAGAATGTTGTTGTCTGTGTGAACATTTCACTGTCATTTACTTACTGACGCACATAGTCCTTCACTGAATAAGGCATTGTGTGCTTGTTTAGCTTCTTTCATTCCAGCTGAACTCTTTCTGACTTTGCTGTTTCTATACTGTTAAAAACATACTTTCTGACAAAGAATGCAACTGTGAACTGGTTCTGCTTTGAGATAACATGTCTCCTCAGCTTTAAACTCTTGCAACTACTGGGATCTGCCCAGAGAGTTTATATGTTTTAATTAACATCAATCTTTCATCCATGGATGTGTAACACAGACAGGTCTTCAATAAACAATTTCATCAGATTCATCAGAGGGAATGAAAGGTGCAAAAGCAACACATTAGCTAAAAGATGTTTGCTTATGCTTCATCAAAGAACCTCCATGGTGTTCCTCTGAGTTTGACAGGTTAATCACTTAAGCGCATTTAAATGGTTTCTAGTGTGCGTTTTAGCCTATACCTGTTGATGTTGAGGTGATTAGTAAGATGAGGCACTGCTGCAGCCTTGACGTTTAAAACAGCCTCTAATGGCCTGTAGCAGTATATTCTGACACAGGCTAATGAAACCTGTTCTCCATAGTTGAGTATTAACAAGCAACCAAGGGAGCGGGATCACCGCACTACATTCATAATACAACAGTAGGAGATGTAATACAGCAACCCCTCTGAAGAGAAGGGCGGTAATTGGTCACTGAACTTAAGTTTGGCATGTGTGCTATATCCCAGCTTTTCTCGAAACCTCTGACAAGGTCCCTGGAGGATCCCAATTAAAGGTGTAATACTGAATATATTGCTCAACACAGCCAAATAAATAAGGCCGGTCAGTGGAAGTGCTTGGCAAGCAGTTGGTGGTGCATCTGGATAAGATCTGGTATATTGATCTGTTTGTTCATGTTTTGATTGAATACCACAGGGCAAATATTCATGCAAAGATAGCAAGGTGGAGTTCTAATTAGTAGTGTACAGTTGCGAAAACAACAGGGTAGATTAAATGTATCTTTAATGTAATGTATGATGTGGGATGTAAAGAGAAGGGAAGTGTTTCAGGACCATGGACAGCTCTCCTGCTGTTTTAAATAGAGGACAATGATGACGAGTTAGTCACTAAATTTAGAAACCTAAAGGAATTATCAAAGCACACAAGCCTTTAGAAAAAGATTTTTCTAACATTAAAGCAAACTGAATGAACAATGGAGCTTCTGCTTTTCATTATGACGTCAAAATGCATTATGTGACTATTGTGCACAGGTCTGCATTCTTTTTTAATCACCTGAAACACAAAAATGAATAAAGCTGAATGTTTTTCAAGAGTAAGGATACGTTTCAATCTTATTTCTGCTGATTTGACACTGGATGGAAAATTAAGGAGAGAGCAAGGCAATGTTTTTTATATTATCAGAGTGTCCTGAGTACAGGCAAATGTAAAATAACTTTAGTAAGCAGAGCTGCATCCATTCCTTCAGTTTATTAAGTCTCTGTAAAGAAGCTTCATGTTTGAATATGCTAAAATAAAAACATAAAAAAAGAAAACAAAAATAACGACTTTATTCAACAGTTTCTTCTCTTCAATGT
>JAHKKF010493419.1:0-15534 GCA_019740295.1 Labeo calbasu | reverse complement strand
CCTAAGTCTTTTAAAAACATATACATTTAAACAAAATAATAATAATAAAAAAAAAACATTCAATGAAGAAGTCAGTGTTTCACTTTATTAAGACTTGTTTGACTATTGAAATCTCCTGAATGAATGATTCAATTACATACTTTTTTTTAACGGGCAGTTGTCGCCACCTCCTGGCGGAAGAGGATAATCGTTACAATACATACAAGTGTTAAGATACTGTCGTTTTGATCGCTACTGTAGACAATAAGTGTTTATACCCAAACTATAAACTTTTATCCCAGTACTTCTGTTAGTTAAATGTCTGTAACACAGAAATAATAATTATAATGTGGTTGAAAAGACTGTTTGTGTTGCTTTTTCTGCGTTCACATTTACCCCGACCCTCTGATTCATTAACATGAGCAGCAGCAAAACGTGCTTCTCACGCTCCACTGACACTTGCCATGTGAAACAGTCCTAATAGTCATAGCTAAATCGTTGTCATTCAGGAATAAGATCGCGTGAGTGTTTGAATCGAGATCTCCATATTTTAAGGATTAATCGTGCAGCTAAAATGTAAACACTGCAAAATGTTTTGCAAGGATATGGTCACGAGATCTCGCGAGATCCAACTGGTCTCGCCAGACACATCGGATCTCATCACATCCCTAATATATATATATATATATATATATATATACATACATATATTATGCACCTACTTCAGTCCGTTAGGTTTCAGTGAGGTTAATTTCTGTGCTTTACCGTGTTTATTGCATTGCCATCCTTTTGTTCTTTTATTAGCTACTCTTTATTATTATTATCTCTATTGATTTGCGCAATTGTTTTGTCACAAGGTGTACTTGCATTTAACCTTCAGGTAACAATGGGCTCTCGTTCTCCTCAAGTACCATGACGATTGATTGCTTACTAATTAAAGTAAAACTTGGCTTCAATTGCACAAAGAATGTTAGTATACTGTAAAAATAAATGTTCTAAAAATATGTTTTTACAGCCTTCACTGCAGATGACCACTGGTGAGAAAGTCATGTAATGTAATGTTCTGATAAAGAAACAAACTCATCTATGGGCATCTTCAGCTAATTTTCATTTTTGGGTGAACTATTCCTTTCATGAAAGATGAAAAATATGAAAGATAAAATGTTTTGTATAGTGAGCTTTATTTGCATTACAAAATGCAAACCGCCCTACTATGCACTGCATTTGAGTGCTTTATTCAGTACTTCACAGAACTGCTAACCGCATATCTGCCCACTTAAAAGTGGACAGCTTCTTACTTTCTTCTTTTCAGATTCACTCAAGCTTTGACAGACTGAGAGCAATGTGTCTGTGAGCTGCAATCATTAGGTCAAGTCAAACATTTCTATGGAGTTCACATCCAGGCTTTGGTTGGCCACTTGAGAACACTCAAAGATGTCTGGAAGCCACTCCAGCTTTGTCCTTTTGGCGAAGTTTGGCTTTTCAAGACCAGACCTCTTTGTGCTTAGCTCAGAGCAATTTTCTCTGGGTTCTAACTTGTGTCACAGTCTGAGAAGCTTCCATACAACACTCCACTGCCACCCACCATGCTGGCCGATGTGATGAGTGGAAGCTATTTTGGCCAGACAGTGGCAGTGGACAAGTTTATTGTCTACCAATCTGGTCAGTTTTTTCAAGGCAGCTTAGATTTATAACAAAATGAATGTATAAATTAATTTAGAGGCTCACTGTTCTATTTCTACAACTCCATTTAACACATTCAGTCATTAAATATTTACTTGTTGGTGTCTAAAGCTCACTTTTTAGGCTGGTGATCTTGAATGCTGAATGATTAACACATTAAATGTGTTAAATGTGAACAAGTGCAAAGTTTCTAAAAACAGAATAAACTTGACGTGAATATCTAAGCTATCCAAATTGATAACCCTCACCCCCGCGCCAACCGAAGCCCAAATCAAACCCACACCTCTGACTGAGGCAGGGTAAGACTGGCTTTGGATTTCCAAAGAGCCTTCAAACTAAGCATTTGGACAAAGAGCTTGGTTCTTATTTCATCAGAAATATAAGAAAAACATCAACAGCAATAGAAGTTAATTAGCCTTTAATTCCTCACCTAGCCAGTAGTTCACAGAGCCCTTGTTATCTCAAAGTGTTGCACTTTTTTACAGCTCTCAAATTGGAAGTGCATTTGTTTATGCTTCTCTTCAACTGCAACACACCTTTTTACACATCACAGGCTTTAATCAGTAGAAAGTAGAAACAATAATCACATTTCGCAAGCCTGAGATTAGCTTGGCTGTCGATTTTAGAGAATACGGCTGTTCCCAAATTGTTTTGGAGATGTTTCAATTTAAAAAAAAAGACATTTCTTTCCATTTGTCCTGATGGCTGTAATAGAAGATAATTATAGGTATCTGTGTACTTGAATTGGTTATAATAGAGTCTTAGATGGAGATATTTTTGTTTAGAGAGACAAACAGCATCTGTTTTTAAAACAAATTGGTTGCAAGGAATATGGCGAGTCTGCGCTACACACAAACTGGAGAAGTTTTCTATCTCTGAACACTGCTTTAAGTTATTTCTAA
Organism: Labeo calbasu; assembly: GCA_019740295.1. Lineage (NCBI taxonomy): Eukaryota > Metazoa > Chordata > Actinopteri > Cypriniformes > Cyprinidae > Labeo > Labeo calbasu. Next base: position 12,970 of record JAHKKF010493419.1, on the reverse strand, counting down.
GTAAATAAGCATTTAATTAAGGGTTGTCAAGGTCATGATAAAATGCAGAAAATGTCTTTGTCATTTTAATCAGTGACTGACAGCTTTATTTATCATACTTCTTTACTTGACAAAGTCTCTCACATGTAACAATTCACAGATATATAATGCAATTTATCTAGATTTTTCTGAAGAAACAATAAGTCTCTATAAAATTCTGGTCGCTAGACATGAAAATAGAAAGTAATAGAACACCTGTGTCACATGATTTGAGATTTTACTCATATCTGTTGCGCAGTGGTGCAAGAATTTAGGGTTACGGTTTTGGAAAACACTATAAGTATGAACATCAATAATAGTGATGCTTGCCTTAGCAAACATCACTAATTCTACAGTCTGCTGTAGAAAAAAAATAAGCACACCCTAAAATCAATGGCAGGTGTTGACCCCTTCAGCAGAAATCAATTCTTGAAAGACAGCAACTATCAATCTCCTACACTGGCTTGAAGACATTTCTGCTAAATCCCTTACACAGAACCGCCATGTGATGTTTAAGGTTTTTCATTTATGCACTATATATATATATATATTATGCACCTACTTCAGTTCGTTAGGTTTCAGTGAGGTTAATGTCTGTGCTTTAACTTGTTCATTGCATTGCCATCCTTTTGTTCTTTTATTAGCCACTCTTTATTATTATCTCTATTGATTTGCGCAATTGTTTTGTCACAAGGTGTACTTGCATTTAACCTTTGGGTAACAATGGGTTCTCATTCTCCTCAAGTACCTTCTGCTAACATGACGATTGATTGATTACTCATAAACTAACTAAAGTAAAACTTGGCTTCAATTGTACGAAGAATGTAAGTACACTGTAAAACAAAAATGTTCTAAAAAGAGGTTTTTACAGCGATGTCATAGAAGAACCATTTTTGTTTCCTCAAAGAACTTTATAGTGAAGAGTTTTTCTGCAAATTTGTATGTTAAAAGTTTAACAAACAAAAAACTATAGAGTTTCAGAGACTTGGGGGTGGACTGTTTTGACTTGGCAGTAAGCAACCACCAAGTTCTTAGCAATAAACTAGCAAACACATTTTCTTCAGAAAATGTAAATATCTAAATATAATGTACTGAATAATTGTGAACTGTTAAATCTAAGAGCCTTTTTTTTCCAAAGAATCTTTCAGTGAACAGTTTAAAAGAACCATTGTTTTCTTAGTGTGAAGAACATTTTAAGAGTGCTAAGATCTTTTTTTCTTCACTATAAAGAATTGTTTGTGGAATTGAAAGATTCCATATATGTTAAAGGTTCTTCATGGAACCATCAGTGCAAAAAACCTTTATTTTTAAATATTACATCACATTAGCTAAACTTCTGTGGAATATCTGTGAATTCACGTGTTAAACGTTCAATGAACTCGAATCCTATGCGTAATCCGCGACATTTTGTTACATGTCCCTAACATGGAATTCCTAACTGCATTTTATCAGTAGAATTTTACTTTACAAACGTAAATGTGACTGCACCTTAAAGGATTAGTTCACTTCCAGAATAAAAAAATCCTGATAATTTACTCACCCCCATATCATCCAATATGTTAATGTTTTTCTTTCTTCAGTCAAAAAGAAGTTAAGTTTTTTGAGGAAAACAGCTTCAAGGGCTCTATATAATCCCAGCCGAAGAATAAGGGTCTTATCTAGCAACAACTTTATATATTTTTTAACCACAAATGTTCATCTTGCACTAGCTTGACCTCACGCATTACGTAGTCACGTTGGAAAGGTCACGTGTGATGTAGGAGGAAGTACCAACCCAGTGTTTACAAAGTCAAACACCCTTTACCAAACAGGATAAAACAACAATGTTGGACGATTTTGAAGTTGAGAAAAAAAAAATTTGCCCTACCCTACCTTTTTGAACTGAAGTACTTAACCCTTTGAGCGGTACGGTCCCACGTTCAGTGACGTCACGCAACTGCCAAATTCAAACTGCGTTTTCGCACGTTGGCTGACGCTGAGCCAAAGAGAGACGCGTGCTGCGCTTGTCATATAATCACAGTTATGCAGTGTTTTCAACCACATAACGTTTATTTTAGGTTTTCAGACATTTAAATACACATAAGTACTAGTAAAACAATACATTTAGAGTTTGTAAAATTTACACGGATGTCTATGGAAGCAGCAACAATCCAAGTATAATTTGCCGATGTGTTTGATTCATATCAGATACACATAGTGTAAGTAACGATATAATTCACTCCATTCCTTTCCCAGTTCACCAGCCGCTTACTTGCATGTATTTCAGGAGAAACTGGTGAATTTACATGTAAATCCGACTGACAAAACTCTCTGAACGGCAGCACGAACAAACATGGCGGCGCCCATCTCACGTCATAGATCACGATCCAGATAATTTATAAAGGTTTTAAAATGGCAAAATACACTCACTTACACATATTCATGAATCAGAATATCAGATAGTTGAAGACATGGTAAGCAAGTGTGTGAATATTTTGAATAAAAAAGGAAAAACGAAATAAAAGCGATATGTCTGTCATACAGCGCAATAGTGGCTACGGTGTGTCATGTGACAATCATGACGCGTCGCCATGAAAACAATAAAGGGAACGTTCTAAAATAACAGTTGCCTAAAAAAAACTCACTCTGTGGGTCAGATAGAATAAAGGGTTAATGAACTGAATTTCTAAAGTAGCGAACTAACCGCACATGACTGTGATTACGCAATGTGTAAAGTCACACATGCGTATCGCATAGCTAGTGCAAGATGAGCATTGGTGGTTAAAAAGTAAAAAGTGAATACTTTTTTTTTTTTTTTTTAGATAATGACAAATCGTTTCACTAGATAAGACCTTTTTTCTTGGCTGGGATAGTGCATGCATTTGAAGCTGCACTTAAACTGCTGTTTGGACATTTAACTCATTGGCACCTATTGAAGACCGCTATATGAAAAAAAAATCTGGAATGTTTTCCTCAAAAACCTAAATTCTTTTCAGCTGAAGAAAGAAACACATGAACATATTGGAAGATATGAGGGTGAGTAAATGATTATGAAATTTTTATTCTGGAAGTAATCCTTTAAAAAAAAAGTACCCAGAAGGCTGGGTTAACGACTGGGTCAAAACAAACCAGTTGCTGGGTTTGTCCATATTTCCCCCAGCACTAGCATTTGTGTGTGCAGACACACAAAGCGTTAAAGAAAACAAGTTGCAATTTTCAGGCCTTTTAATGACTTTTACCTCAGTGGAATATTTAACATATTACAGTAATTTTCTCCAGAACTTTACAGTGGGTGAAAAAATATTTGATCCCCTGTTGATTTTGTACGTTTGACCACTGACAAAGACATGATCAGTCTATAATTTTAATGCTAGGTTTATTTTAACAGTGAGAGACATAATAACAACAAAAAATAAAAAAAAAAACGCATTTCAAAAAAGTTATAAATTGATTTGCATTTTAATGAGTGAAATAAGTATTTGATCCCCTATCAATCAGCAAGATTTCTGGCTCCTAGGTGTCTTTTATACATGTAAGGAGCTGAGATTAGTAGCACTCTCAAGACAAGACCATCGCCAGTCAGCTTGCTGAGAAGGTGACAACAGTTGGTGCGATTATTCACAAATGCAAGAAACACAAAATAACTGTCAGTCTCCCTCGGTCTGGGGCTCCATGCAAGATCTCACCTCATGGAGTTTCAATGATCATGAGAACGGTGAGGAATCAGCCTACAACTACACAGGAGGATCTGTTCAATGATCTCAAGGCAGCTAGGACCATAGTCACCAAGAAAACAATTGGTAACACACTACACCATGAAGGACTGAAATCCTGCAGCGCCCGAAACATCTCCCTGAAGAAAACACAGGCCGTCTGAAGATTGCCAATGAACATCTGAATGATTCAGAGGAGAATTGGGTGAAAGTGTGGTGGTCAGATGAGACCAAAATCAAGCTCTTTGGCATCAACTCCAGTTGCCGTGTTTGGAGGGGAAGGAATGCTGCCTATGACCTGAAGAACATCATCCCCACCATCCCCACAAAATCTGTGGAGGGAGCTGAAGGTTTGAGTTGCTAAATGTCAGCCTCGAAACCTTAATGACTTGGAGAGGATCTACAAAGAGAAGCGGGACAAAATCCCTCCTGAGTTGTGTGCAAACCTGGTGGTCAACTACAAGAAACGTCTGACCTCTGTGATTGCCAACAAGGGTTTTGCCACCAGGTACTAGGTCATGTTTTGCAAAGGGGTCAAATACTTATTTCACTCATTAAAATGCAAATTAGTTCATAACTTTTTGGAAATGCGTTTTTCTGGATTTTTGTTGTTGTTGTTGTTGTTGTTATTCTGTCTCTCACTGCTCTAACAAACCTACCATTAAAACTATAGACTGATCATTTCTTTGTCAGTGGGCAAACATACCAATTCAGCAGGGGGTCAAATAATTTTTTCCCCCACTGTATGTGGCAACATGTATGCGGAATATTTCAAGACAAACTTACAAATGTGTTGCACACAGGTATGGTTTCATAAACTTATAAGCTTATTAAAATTATTTATTTATTATTATTTTTTTTAATAATCTAAAAATAAGGCACTTTATTAGAATACCATGATAGGTAAGAGTATTATGGTGGATCAATTTTCTTAATTCACTTACCATTGGCAGGTGTGGCAGTGTGTTCATTTTGGACTACATATCAGAAATCTGGTTTGATCTCTGCATGAGGAAATCATGCACCCCAATCGCTGAGAGCAAAGCAGACCACAGCTTTCTGATGTTTATATCTGGCAGTGTTCTCTATGTTTTCTCTAACGAATCCACCTTCTGCAGAAAAAAAATAAAAAAGTTGCAGTGCGGGTGGAATCATTTGGGAAAGTGTGGGCACACATTTGTGCACAAATACAAAACTCCCAGGCTGAAACACCCCTCATCAGAAGTGGTAGACCGACTAGTCTAGACTGAGGGTGTCTGTTTTTCTCACTTCCTGTAACCCCCTCACCCCACAGACAGACAGACAGCTACACACACACACTGCATGTCCATACCAGAGGAAGGTCTGTTCCTCAGAGACGTGGCATTATTCTATTATTTAAGAGTGAAGTCTATCGAGCTGTGATTTACCATGATATGTCTCCATGTCACACATGCACACACTGACACTTCATTAAAATCTCATCCACACTGCAGCAGCTCTGGAATCAGATGGATTCTTTTCATTCAAAACAAAACCTGATGAGAGTGTTTTCGAAATAAAGCAGAAAAATAATAGATTTACACTCAGTTTGTGCACAAGGCAAATGCAGACAATAAGAACAACAGATGCTGTAACATTCTAAAAACATGTGCTTTGCATGATTTGTGTTTGTGTGTGTGTAATTTATAGAGCTCAGCCTTTTATTTAATGGCTTTTAGTGAAGTTTACTATTACTGTAGCCAATTTCTCACAGCATGTAGCCAGCCATTAAACTATTTGGTTGCTATTTGGCATTCCTAGTTTTGGTTGCCCTAGTAACAGTTGTGAACATCACTACTGCTAAGATGTACATAATGCATAAGATGCATTCAAACAGCAGGGCATGGTGCTAATGAATCCCCGAAACCCTGAATGCTGAAACCTCATTGGCCCAAAAATCTTGCTTCACACAACTTTATATTTAACATGAAAGTTTGTGTAGCTTGTGGAGGGGAGGGGTACTGCTATTACTGTGCTATTTTTAGAACCATGAACGGTGCGCTTTTGTACTTCAGGCACTTCAAATTAAATCAGTGTGATCACTGATGGCTTATTCATATTACAGTGTGGACACACTTTATTTTAAGTTCCAGTTCTCACTATTAACTATGACAATATGCTAGTAACATGCATGCTAATTACATAGTGAGAATTGGACCTTAAAATAAAGTGTTACCTGAACCTTGTTTGTTTGCTAAGTAGTTTAAATGATTAATTTATTCATTGATTTTAATTTATAGCATTTATTATTTTACTTGTAGCTCTAAAAATAACTCTAAAAGAATCTGTGAAATATCTGTTAACAATTTATGTAAGCTAAAAAAAAAAAGTATATATATATATATATATTGTGTTTGTTATATTAAAATATAAAATGATTTCATTTGGCAACAGACTGCAGTGCAGTAAATGAGGACTGGGGATTGACCAAATGCAATGGTTTCCAAACTGCCCACTGAAAAACCCATATCAATCAGTGATTGATCTGAACATTGGCGAGCATGTTCATGCATTCATGCATATATTGTATTCAAAACTGCTGACTTGTTTACATATTGATTAGTGAATTGCACATGCTTACTATTTGATGAAAGAGTAGGGGAAAAAATCTCCCATCTGGATGCACCAATATTGTGCACTTTGCATTACATTATGTAAAGTTGAGGTCAAAAGTATACATTGCAGAATCTGCAAAATGTTAATTATTTTGCCAAAATAAGAAGGATCAAAATGCATGTAATTTTTTTTATTTAGTATTGACCTCAATAAGATATTTCACACAAAAGATGTTTGCATACTGTCCACAATAGAAAATAATTTTTGAATTCATAAAAATGACCCCGTTCAAAAGTTCACACATGAAAACTTCTTGAATTTTAAGATCAGGGTAAATTTAACTTTTTTTGTTTTCTGGTAAACATGTAAGTATCTTCTGTAGCTTCTGAAGGGCAGTACTATGATTTAGGAAAAATAAGAAGTGTACTTATCTTTATTCTGTTGAAAAGTTTACAGCCTTGGTTCTTAATACAGCTTTTTCTTCTGTAGCATCAGTGAGCATTTAAACCTTCTGTAATAGTTGCATATGAGTCACTCAGTTGTCCTTAGTGTGAAAAGATGGATCTCAAAATCATACAATCATTGTTGGAAAGGGCTCAAATACACAAAAATGCTGAAAAACCAAAGAATTTATGGGACACAGCGGGCAGTTTAACTGTTCCTGACAAACAAGGGACTAAAAAAACAGCTGTGGATCGTATGTAAACTTTTGAACAGGGTTTTATAACTAATTATAACAAATTTTTTGGTATTATTTTCACTTGTGCACGTTTACGTGAAGGATCTTATTCAGATCAGTACTAAACAAAAAAGTTATATGCATTTGTATGATCCCTCTTATTTTGGTCAGATAATTAACATTTTGCAGATTTTGCAAGATGAATGTAAACGTATGACCTCAACTGCATGTTATTCCAAATGACAAAGATATACTTGAATATGAAGCTAAGTGTTCAGTCTCTGACACCAAAACATTTGTCATTATGTAATTTCAGATCAGATCAATATGACAAAACATTTGGATTTTAAACCACATATGGTTATGATTTAGAACTCTTTTTTTCTTTAATGTGATACAAACAACTAACTGGAATTGAATTACAGATTACAGCCTGTCTCTACAAAGACATAGAGATGAGGGTTGGATTTTTTTAACATGGCCAGAAAGCAACCACCTACCCACAACCCAGCACACTCTAATAACCATCCACAACACATTAGCAACCACATAGCAACATCCTGAGAACTCCTCCAGAGTATCCTTGTAAACATTGCAAGGTTTTGCATGGGCAAGCAACTGAACTTTTTTTTATTCAGATAATGTTAAAAAGTAGTTTTTTATGAGAATTAATTTGAAATATACAAAGCTCTTTTTATGTAGGCAAGAGCTGACCTTGTTTGGCAGTCTCTGCTTACATTTATCTTCCATTTAAAAATTATAATCTTTTGACCTAGAGTTTCGGTCTGTCTTGAGAATATAAAGCTGTGTCCAACATAAAAAATAAATAAAATAAAATATTACACATTAAATATTTTGAATTCTCAGGAAAAAATATAGTCAGACTCCTTTGCTTCTCTCATCATTTCATCATCTAGCATCTCTCTCCACGGCTTCGTTCCAAAACCTTGAGAGCTGCTTACTAGGTTGCCTACAGCTGTTTCACTGGTGTGGTTGTTTCATAATTATGCTGCCTTCTGAGACTCCTTCCTGTGGCCAAATTAAAAAGGTAGCATTGCATGTGTCCTTCGCAGAGAAGGCAAGCCAAACTCCAAAAATTCACCTTATGGCAAACAATTCAAGAGAAATAACCATGCTCAAGACCAGCAAACCCTTCTCTGCTGATGTAACAGTTCTCAAAATAAATATTCTCATTTGCAGTCTTCTATTTACAGTGTTTCCTTTCATTTTAACGTCCAGTGTTGTCCATCTGAGGCTGGGTAATTGTGTATATCCAATCTGAATTCATTCCTCAAAGTCCCTTAAGTTCTAGTCTTCAGAATCCACAATGGGCAGTAAAAATAACTTAATTATAAATTTGAAAGATAAATTAACAATTAAAAAAAAATGTTCAATATTGACTAGGTGTCAGTAATTGTTTGATGCTAAAATTGTTTAACGATATCAAATAGCTTAATCTAATTAAAAATGTATTCTTTTACTCAATATTTGTATGTGTTGTATTTTTATGCTTATCAGAGCAGTGATTTTGAACCAGGACACAGTTCCAAATGTCCAAGGAGGCTTTAGATGACTGTAAAATAATGTAAAATAAGATCTAAAATAAGCTAGAACAACAAAATACCACAGTATTTAAATTCACCCCCTCAGCAACTGCTTGTTGCCTGTGAGGAAAAATTTTTTAAAAATCCATGGTCTTGGAAAATCTGGATATTGTCACGATATGCTATCTGGAGAGACACGCCGGAACACGCCAGAAACACAAAGGATAATTCACAACTTGAGCTGACACACGTACATCACGAGTAGACCCGACAAAACACACATGAACAGACATGGAATCAACACAAATGAACAGACAACACAAATGAATAGACATGGAATCAACGAAACACAAGACGAAACAGGTCCATAGTCCTGACATTATCGCCCCCCACCATGAAGACAAGGTGAAGGTGAAGACAACGGAGGGAGGAGCCAGGGAGACAACAGGAGGGACCAAGGTGGACCAGATGGAGACAGGAGGGACTTGGAGCCAGGCGGGACCCATGCCACAGCCATGATGATGACAGAGGGAGGAGCCATGGAGGAGGAAGGGCCGACGACTCCAGGGGGCCGAGGAGGAAGAGATGGCTCCAGCGACTGATGCGGAGGCGTGGATTCGGGAGGCCGCAGTGGAACCGGAGCAACAGAGGACCAAGGTGGAGCCAGAGGGATGGAGGAGCCTGACGGAGTGGGAGGGACGAGGCGAAGCCAGAGGAGTGAAGTCCCGAGGCGCAGAATGGACGACGAAAGTCCAAGGTGGAGTCGGAGGTACGAGGGAGCCCGGTGGAGCCAGTGGACTACCAGGCCACAGCAGAGAGAAGGGAGCCGCTGGGTCAACAGGCTGAGGCAGAGTCCTGGACTCTGAGGCTGGAGGCGGAGACAAGGGATCCTCCAGCCGTAATGCCGATGAAGACTGACAGACCAGCTGTGAACCCACAGCACAGATGGAGGACTGAGGGTGAGCGGAGGGGCTGCCAGACCACAGCGGAGGAGCGGGTGGGAGGGTGGGCATTTGTTAACCTCCTCAGGGCTGAGCTCACGCATGACAATTTCAGTCCATGTTGATGGAGGTTGGAGGAGAGGGGTAGGTCAGACCACAAGTCTATAAGGTCCCTGTCCCCCGTACGGTGATGGCTCATCAGTCGCAGCTGGCTCTAGCTCTCCGTCAGCGGTGGGCTTGGGCATGCGCTCCGCACAGCGGGGAGATGGTGGGCTGGGCGCTGGTTCCAGAGTGGGACTGGCAAGATCATCCTCAGGTTTGATGGTGAAGGGAGATCCGTTTGTCCTGACAGATATATAAAGCTGTATGATCATGAAAACTGGTAAAAATTCATGGGTTCAGAGTGTAGTTCCTTTATTAAATGTACAAAAACCAGAAGTACCCATTAAACTGCTAAGGGCCATTAAATGAAGATAAAAATAAAAAAGCCCTTGGAGTAAACCAAAAATAAATAAATAAATAGCTGTATTTGAATATCATATCATTAGCTTAGCAACATGCTACTGCCAAGCTGTATTAAAGTCAATTATGTGCTGAGTCTCCTGTGGGGAAGCACAATTTGTATGACCCAAGAGAGTTTATACATAGATAGTTCTAAATACATTTCTTTTGAGATTGCATTTCGATTAGTATGCTTTAGACAGGTGTCTATGTCAGACCACAAGGCAGCTCACTAGTTTTGGAAAAGAGCCGATCAGTTTTTCTTTTCAAGGTGTTCCCTATCTATCCTCTCACACACTTGAAATGATTGATTGTGTCCAGCATCTTTCTCTCCAAATGTTCTTGTTTGGCTTCTTTCATTCCCTCATTTTCTGTTTTTGTTCCACAACAGCTCTGGTACTTTATATCTTTTCATCTTCTACCGCCTTTTCCCTCAAAATCTCTCAAAAGCCCTCTCTTTCCTTCACCAGCTGTGCTCCTGTGAATCATTCCACACCATCATTAGACCTACGATCCCGCTCCTCCTGTTCATCCGTCTATTACGGCCCTGCACCTCCTCAGCATGTCACTCGTCTGTCTCGTGCTACACAATTACTGCTGCACACACAATCAGTCAGTCACTTTTACCCCAGAAATATAGACATATGGTCCCTCTGACTGGTTTCAATCGAAATGGCTTTATTCGGTGACCATTTCACTGATGCGTCACAGGCAGGATTGAAAAACTGTGAATAATCAGACTGTCCCTTGGCATATATAAAACCCATGCGCAGTGGGAACTGGCGTCCAGGGCAGTGAATTCACTGGGACTGCACCTCCAATCCAAGTGAATTCAGATTTAATGAGTCAATTAGCAGACTAAATTAGCATAATTGACAAGCAGCTTGGATAAGCAAACTGACAACCGGTCTACAGGACTATCTTCTGTGTTATGCTTTCATACACGACTGTACTGCTCATTTTTCACATCTTTCTTTGCTACTTTTATCTTGTTGACATAGCGGTGTCACAACTAATTAAAAGCTATGATGTTAAAAACATTTATTCTACCTGTTTGTCACAGTAGGTTTATTTAACACACTCATTGACCAAGTATGTTATAATTACAAGGAATTTGCTTTGGTGCGACAAGCAGGCATGTCATTTCACGTATTAAGTTACACAGAATATACAAATATGCAGAAATAATAAACAAAATCTGTAGAATTTGCAGCTTTGACAAATTATGTACAGTAGGTAAAAAAAAATAATCTCTAGTAAAATTGTCATAAAAATGCTTAATGAGAAAAATAAGTATTTAAAATGTTAAAAATACTTCCATCATACTGCCATCTTTAATAGCTTCAGCATAGTAAGCTACTTTCTGTTAATTCTGTAGTTTGTGATGTACCTAACTGCTTTTCAAAAAAACGCAGCTGTTCTTTAGTTCCCTGTTTTAAATCACGAGTAGTCTCTGTTGGCAAGCAATATTTTTAAAGTAGCTTCTCCAACACTGGTGCAGATGAGGTCCACAAATTACAAGATCTCTGGCCAAGAGGTATCCCCGACCAACAGGGAAAAACATTTTCATACATAAAAACGTGAGAAATGAGACTTTTCCAGAAATGAGAAACCGCCTATTTAAATCAATGTCAAACATGAACATTTTTATCCAGGGCAATTTTCCTCACTGATCCTCTTAACTTTTTTAGGGACATCTTTTGAACCATGTTAAAAAAAAAAACACACACACACAGTCATGTTAATATAAATAAATATTATAGAATTATAATATCAGTATTTATAGAAATAGTATGTACTGAAATAAATCAATATATTTATACAAGTTCCCTCAAAATCTGACTGACTGAGAGCAGTACAACACTCTTATCTCTCCGCTTGCAGTATTTCTTACAGCGACTGTCATGGTGGATGCCCAAATCCACTATAATTTTTTAAATAATACTGTTTTTGTGTCACAGAATATAGTTTTAAGAGTTTTTTAGGTAAGAATGTACTTGTTTGGACTTTATGAGTGAGTCAGCAGTAAAGACTTTTATATTGAATGAAACTGAAACAGGACTGTAAACAGCTATTTTAAAAAGTCAGCCAACGAAACCCATAAAGGGGTCATGAACAGCTTTTTTTATTTTACATAAAAAAAAACATCATAATTTAGAGGTAATAGGCTATTTTCTGTCCTGCTTCTGTCATCCTTCAGCAGAATGTTCTGTTTAAATAGGCGTGTTGGATTGTAGATCCAGAGAATATGATTGGCTAACAGAGTACATTCATTCCTCTTAGATGGACATAGCTGTGATTTAGGTTTAAAACGCATAACTCAGTACATATTGAACGATCTGAAAGAAGATATAAAGCAATAGTGATCACGTAATGAAAACTGTTACTCACACTTTTGTTGCAGCATCACTGTCAGATCCAATATAGGTGGCACAGCACCGTCTTTTACTTCCAATAGTTTTGAAAATCCCGCGTCGAATTGTATTGCTCCTTAACACATTACTTGAAGGAGTGTGCATAAGACTGACATAACACCTTCATAATCGTGACATGACACAGGTCATGAATATGTAGGAGGTTTTATGCATGTTTATGACAACTGTCATTAAGTGTCATTCGCTCATTTATGTAATTTTTAATGCAAAGATGACATTGTTCAAGATGATGTTATGACAACTTAACATAAACCAATACATCATAACCTGTTGGTGTCTTTGTCATGACAACTTGACATTACAAAGACAATGTTGTACTATACGACAGCTATGTATGTTATATACTATATATGTTGTACTATATAACAACATTTATACAGAAAAATATGAAAGTGAACTAATATTTTGTTGTAAGGAAATGAATTAAAAAATGGAAAAAATTTAAGAAATAAAAATGCATGTGCACCTGTTGGGCAATTATTTGCTTTCAAGACAGATACGTCTATTAACTGTCCAAGAGAACTGGATTCCAGTGATTGAAAAAATAAAAAAAATAAAATACAGCACAGTCCTTACAGATGAA
>JAHKKF010493418.1:0-24257 GCA_019740295.1 Labeo calbasu | reverse complement strand
AAGTTTCTATCTCACAATTCTGATTTTATTTCTCACAACTGTGAATTTATATCACGCAATTTTGAGAAAAAGTCAGAACTGTGAGGAAAAAATGACAAAAATTGTGAATATATCTTGCATTTCTGACTTTATAACAATTGTGAGTTTATATCTGTGAAAAAAAGTCAAAATTGCAAGAAAAAAGTCAGAATTGTGACAACTCACAATTGCAAGTTTAAATCATGTAGATCATACATTTTTATAACTTGCAATTGCAAGCTTATATCTTACAATTCTGAGAAAAAAAAGTCTAAAGAAATTTTGAATCGCGAGTTTTTATCTTAATATTGCTGCTCAATATTTCTGTGGAAAACAGGATATTTTTTTCGGGATTCTTTCATTTCTAAAAAACAGAAATCTTTTGCAACATTATAAATGCATTTACTGTCACTCTGTTGCCTTCCATTCAAACAGAATAGCTTTTAGTCTCTTTTAAGCCTTTTTGAGCTTTTCTTGAAGGCTCCCATGGGGGAGGGGCTCTGACGTTACTCTGTCACTGGGTCAAAACACAGCCATGTGATTCAACTTTCACCCATACTGTCAAAAAAGAAAAAGACGTCAGTTATAAAAACAATGCTACATAAAGTTTTAACTGCTCACTATTCATGATCAAAATTTCAGCTAGTTATCTTGAGACCGTCGCTCTATAACAGAATGGCAGAGGCTAGTTGCTTATCCATTTGGTTTACAAATGCCAGCGTCAACGTGACTGAAAAACTACAGAGAGAGTGTGTGTGGAAAGCATAAAGCATGTATATAAGGTGCTTATAGCCGGAGCGTCCAGCAACCGTGCGAGTCGCAGCTCAATCAATCATGCAAATATAAATATAAGGGTATAAACATTTTGTGATGATGTGGCAATACTTAAGACCCATCAGACCTACGCATACGCTCACAAATATTACAGTAACATATCATAAACAGTGAAGAGTTTGTTTGCACTATTGGAGAAGGCTAATCATACAAACCTGAGAGGTTGAGCTGTACGTGGCAGGTGCCTAATAACACCGGCCCATCGTGGCGCTTCAGAAAGTGGCCAGCAACTAAACAGCCAATCTGCTGTTTATTCTACAGAGACTTATAGACCGGCCCGCAAAACATACCCTCCCTCCATCGGCTCTAAATTTCCAGCTTCACAGCTTATTGAAGAGCCCTACGGAGCTGTAAAAATAATCATTCAAATAAAACTCACATCTTGTGAAGTTAAGTGTCATAACAAGTGCAGAGAACAGCACAAGAATCCTTTGCCTGGAGAACTTCTCCGCCAGAGCAAATACAGCGCTAGCGCTTTGCCTTTGATCCCAGCAAATGTTTTGAAAGTCTACGGTAACACTGTTCTGTGTACTGATGCAACAGGCATTAATGTGCTTTAGCAGAGTTTTGTTAAGGTAATACCTCTCTTGTGCTAGTAAAGGTTCACAGGCTACTAAAGGTTATAGAGTTAGCAGGGGAGAGATAGCAGGCTAGAAAATCAGAGGTTCACACAAAACAGGCCACCATGTGAATCCTCCCATCTGCCATCCCAATTAACACCACAGCGCTTCTCGCAAAGGTGGTCCAACAAAATTCATTTTTCATTAACGAAGCACAGTTAGTAATTTATGTTAACACACACTGGCTTACAGATATCAGATGAACTAATATATATATCAGATTAACAAAAGAACTTTTCTTCTTGTTAGCTTTCACTGATTGTTTCACTGTATTTCTGTATACATTTGACCTTTTTTATTGTAAACTTTTATTTCGTATGTACTTTTTATGATTATTTTTAATTACTTTTGTGTAAATCAATTTGAATTACAGTTAGATATAATGTGCTAAAACTGTTCTTGCTTTGACTATATGTAATCACCTTGACTGTTTACTTCACTGAAGAGCTTGACACTGGTGACAAGAATTAAGAAATTTCTATGGTATCAAAAATGTGATCTCATTTAAAGTAAAAACAACTATATTGTGATCAGAGGTTGTCATTTTGACAGACAGGGTCATGAAAATACCATCATAATCTATTATTACCCGTTATTGTAATTTTTATATTTTAATTATAAAAACACGTTTAATTGCTGTTATTTTTGTTCACATTTTTATTTTTAATCATGAACATACAGGACAACAGCACAGTGTTTGAAAACAACAAAATACACTCAGACTGGGTAAAAAAAAAATTGATTTTAATAGATTCTCATTTTAATGAACCAATATTGATTCTTAAATCGATCTTTCGGTCTATGCTATTTTCAGTTGATAAATGAACAGTACATAGTGCGCCTCCCATTCAATCAAATCGCAACAGGCTGAGCTCTGAGCTATGATACAAAGTCTTAGATTTCAAATTCTGTCCATTTCATTAGAAAATTCAAGCAATATATACTGTTTTGGCGCTCTTTAATGTGGCGTGACAGTGGGTAGGCTGCTCGCCTGTGCGTAATCAAATGCACAGCAAAATATTCGTGACAGTTTCGTTTTTGTTCTGGACCCAGTGCTCTGCTGCTACACTGGAGCGAACTCACCACCAAACCACCAACTGGACACACTCTCAGAAAAAAAAGGTACAGTTCTGTCGCTGGGGTGGTACCCTAAGGCACAAAAGTGAAAAAGTACATCTATGTACCTTACCTACCCCTAAACGGTACATATATTAGTACTTTAAAAGTACATATTTGTACCTTTTCACTTTGTACCTTAGGGTACCGCCCCAGCTACAGAACTGTACCTTTTTTTCTGACAGTGCAATTTACAATAGATCACCCTCAGTATTATCTGTCAAAGTGACGGACGGCCTTCAGATTTTTCCATCACTGCTAAAAAAAAAAATTCTGTCAATGACAGACAATTTTCGGTTAAAGGAGAAGTCCACTTCCAGAACAACAATTTACAAATAACTCACCCCCTTGTCATCCAAAATGTTCATGTCTTTCTGTCGTGAAGAAATTATGGTTTTTGAGGAAAACATTTCAGGATTTTTCTCCATATAATGGACTTCATTGGTGCCCTGATTTTGAACTTCCAAAATGTAGTTTAAATACAGCTTCAAAGGGCTCTAGTGAAACGATTGGTCATTTTTTTCGAAAAATACAAATTTGTATACTTTTTAAACACAAAAGCTTGTGTAGCACAGGCTCTGGGATGTGCGTCCACAACACTACAAATCACGTCTAATTCATCGTCTGTGTACTCTGGCTCAAAAAGTAGAGTATGGCGAAAAACTCCATCTCATTTTCTCCTACAACTTCAGAATCGTCTGACATTTGTTGTACCTTTTTGTTTGTAAACAGCGTTGAACTTACCTGCACTTCCTTAGTCTTTGCGAGTTCGCTTTCGATGTGATTCAATAGTACGTAGTGTCGTGGACGCGCAAGCCGGAGCCTGTGCTACATGAGCTTTTGTGCTTAAAAAGTAAACAAATTTTTATTTTCCGAAAACAATGACAGATCGTTTCGCTAGATAAGACCTTTCTTCCTCGGCTGGGATCGTTTGAAATGCAGCCCTTTGAAGCTGCATTTAAACTACATTTTGGATGTTCAAAATCGGGGCATTATATGGAGAAAAATCCTGAAATGTTTTCCTCAAAAACCATAATTTCTTCACGACTGAAGACATAAAGACATGAACATTTTGGATGATAAGGGGGTGAGTAAATTTTTTATAAATTGTTGTTCTGAAAGTGGAGTTCTCCTTTAACGTGACCTCTGATTGTGACATATATCATTACCTTGAAATAAAATTACTCATTACTATCGTGACATAAGAGCTTGGTCATATCATCCACCCCTAGTACCGACAGAGAACGAGAAATCCAATCCATCATGAAAAAGATGACTGTGAAAACTAAAGTAGTAAGATGAAAAATACTCTGTCTTACCCCAGTCAATTTGACATCAGAGTTCAGTACATTTGGCTAACGTGAAAGCGTTTTTTGCACCCTGGTGGGCCTCTGTTCAACATTACGAAAGCAAAGAACAACATCACATTCAATTCTGTGCTTAAGACATATCTTTGGACAACAACTCCTTCAATGGATTAAGCTGAACTTAACATTTGGCATGGTGAGAATGCACAGCATCCCACTCAATCACAGAGCGCCTCGGGACACAGAGTGCTGTGACGTGTGGCCTAAGATGCCGTTGCTGGAGAGTGTCTTCTGGTTTCCTGTTGGCCTACATGGGTAGAGTCAGGAAGGATGGCAGCGTATGCTGTGTCTGCTCAGTGCCAGTTACACATCCTCTCACCTGGCTTTGGCTTTTATATGATCTGGTTGCTTTAATGGATTTACATTTCCTCTGTCGCTTTAAATGTGCTTCCTTCTAAGTGTCTTTCCCACATACCTAAGTAAACAGTATTCTTTCTGAGGACAAGATGAACGTCAGATACCATCAGAGGAGGAAGGAAGAGGAAGGAGGAGCAACTCATTTTCCCTGAGGAGGTTAGGTTAGGTAAATTTGTGTTTCACAGATGTACTGATTTTAATCCCATATGAATCAAACACGTCATTGCTTTTTCTCCAACAACCTAAAATTTCAGCGCAAATTACCTGCTGCTTTTCAGCATCCACAGAGATACCTAATCTCATCAGGATAGAAACATCTGTGATTGTAGTATATCATTTTTCATGATGCTTCTCATTTATTTTTCGACCTTTTTTCAAATATTCTAAGCAAAGTCATGGTGCTTCATTATGGAGTAAGACCTTTTTGTCAACTTTCTTGGGTAAAATAACAATTGATGGTCGCTAAACTGCTGGAAAGTTTAGGAGTAGTTCACTTCCTGAGCAAAAATTTACAGATAATGTTCTCACCCCCTTGTCATCCAGGATGTTTATGTCTTTCTTTCTTCAGTCGTCAAGAAATTATGCTTTTTGAGGAAAACATTTCACGATTTCGGTCCAAATGGACCTCTATGGTGCCCCTGAGTTTGAACTTCCAAACTGCAGCTTCAAAGGGCTCTAAATGATCCCAGCCCAGGAAGAAGGGTCTTATCTAGCAAAACATGCATGTTATTTTTATTTAGTACTGACTTGAATAAGATATTTCACATTAAAGACGTTTATATATAGCCCACAAGAGAAAATAATAGTTGAATTCATAAAAATGATCCTGTTCAAAAGTTTCATATGCTTGATTCTTAATACAGAGCCGGGGGGTAAAAACTTTTTGAATTTGAAGATCAGGGTAAATTTAACTTAATTTGTCTTCTGGAAGGGCAGTACTAAATTAAACAAATATGATATTTAGGCAAAATAAAAAAATGTACACATATTCATTTTGTTTAAAAGTTTTCACCCCCCGGCTCTTAATGAACGTTTATAAGTGCATATGAGTCCCTCAGTTGTCCTCAGTGAGAAAAAATGGATCTCAAAATCATACAGTCATTGTTGGAAAGGGTTCAATACACAAAAATGTTGAAAAAGAATTTGTGGGATTTTTCTGAAGAACAGCACGAAGTTTAACTGTTCAGGACAAAAAATGGACTCATGGACAACTATTACTAAACAAAACAACAACAACAAAATAACAGCTGTAGATCATTCAGGTAACAACACAGTTTTAAGACTCAAGCGTATGTAAACTTTTGAACGGGTTGTTTATCAATTCAGCTATTTTTTGTGAAAAAATGTTTATGTGAAATATCTTATTCAGGTCAATACTAAAACACTACACTACAAAAACACTTGTATCCATGTATGTAAACCTACAGAGATCCCAATCCTGTCTGACATCGCAGATATTTCGTTAATAATTGCAGCTCAAACATCATTTGGAAAACGAATCTCATCCACTTTGGCTTTGTCATTTTGCATTTCTGTCAAGTCGGCAGTCCCAAGTTTTGACTATTCTCAATTGTGTTTAAATTGTATTTTCCTTATGGAAACTCATTGCCTTGCACCGGGAACTGGAATTAGGCCTGGGGTCATGACTGTGTCCTTAACTAAAGGCTTGCTCTGTGGACTGGGTGGTCTGTCAATCAGACTGGGAACCACAAATAAGGATTTGAGTGCATGGCGAGCTCCTTGCAGAACCTAACGCTGTCCCAACACAAACAGCAGGAGGAATGTGAAGTTCCTGTGGTACAATGAGAGTACCCAGGCCCAGCAAGATGCAGAAAACAGATATGGAGTGCCTCAAATGGCAGGGATTATGAGTAAATAAAAGTTACGTATATAAATATCTCATAAAAAATAATTAAAGAAATATTCCAGTAAACGTATTACGATGCTCGGTTTTCCAGTTCCTGTGAAACTGCCAAGAACAATAATTCTATTTCACAATCCACACCAGAGCCAAACAAACATAAATTATTTCAACAAATCCAAATCTCCAACACGCAATTTTGTCTGTCTCCAAAACAATGCGGCTGAGAAAGTGCAAAAGAACTCAGAGCGACTACAGCCAAGATTAAAAGCATTGATCGGATTGGAGTTTAACTGGCATCTACCGCCTCTCTGGTGTCGATATGTACAGTAGGATACTGTACTCTTCTGACATTTAACTGCTTTTGCCCCATGGGGCCAACAAACAACTCTCACGCATATGTGAGGACACTGTTGTCACTACAACAAACAGCTGCCAGGTTTTGTCAGCGCTGCCTGTCCACCCGCCTGGGATGAAGCTTTTTTTGAGAAAGCAGCTAGTCAAAATTCATTTATCAGCCATTATTAGGCCTTCTTTGACCATACAATGGAAAAGGCTCTTCTCTAGACTGAACCTTCTATCTAAAATCTAGTTTAAAAGCCTTGCCTTTTGCATGTTTCAATTTCAGGTAAAAATGAAGAACCTCTCAGATCTTCCATATGGGTTGTAAAGCAAACAGAGAGCACTGTATTTACATCATGTCCTGCTTTGATGTCGACATAATGCATCTTTTGGAAAAAATAAGAATGTCTCCTTTTGTTTATCCAAACATCATTTAAATTAGGGTGCTCTATCTTGTATCTATATACTAGGGGTTTCAATCCACTCTCTGGTGAACCACATGCACAATGCTTAAAGCGAAAATGTATGTGTGTGTCTCTACAGGTCCTGTAACATTTGTGCTGCTGTTAGTTAGTACACTCACTGGGAGCTGTGACGTTGGTTATGTCTCTGTCCGGGCTCCAGAAAAGAGACTGTGAGGGAGTATCAGAGTTTTGCTGGAGAGGTCACATCTTATCGAATAAGGAATTTGGTCGTTCCAACCTTCCACGTTTTCAGAAGACAAATACGAGTTGGTTTTGTTTGGCCTGTGGCGTACGAGATTATCAGTTTGAGGAATGCCTGGTGTTCTTCAGAACTGAGAGCCGCAGTAAGAGAGCTGTTAGCATGTTAGTGTGGGAGTTCTAGCATGGACACTCCACTCATATGGCCTAGAAATTAAACTCAAACTCTCTAAAAAGTTATCTCTATATCTACAACTTGTTCATTTCAGTATCTGTTCCTCTCTATGTATACACTTTAACAATCAAAACATTTAGAGTCAGTGAAGATAATTCAGGTTTTTGAGGAAAACATTCCAGGATTTTTCTTCATATAGTGGGATTCAATGGTGAAATACGGGTTGAAGGTCCAAATTGCAGATTCAATGCAGCTTCATAGGGCTCTCCCAGCTGAGGAATAAGGGTCTTATCCAGTGAAACAAACTGTCATTTTCTAAAGAAAAAAAATTAGATACTTTTTAACCACAAATGCTGCATTGAAGCAATTTGGATCTTCAACCCACTGGCCACCACTGAAGCCCACTATATGGAGAAAAATCCTGGAGTGTTTTCCTCAAAACCTTAATTTCTTAATTTCGACTTAAGAAAGAAAGACATGAACATCTTGGATGACATGGGATCAAATTCACTTCTTGAATTTTAGTCAGTGGGTGCTGTGTATCTTTGGGCATAAAAAAGATCTACAAAGTTACTCCTAAGTTAGTCCACTCCAAAGGGAGATATTTCGTTTTTAAATATATCTTTTCAAGAACTACAACGAATGGCTCCTTTGGACTACAGCATTTGTTTTCCGCATGCTATAATGTCAAAACGTGGTCCATTAGGATATCATTAAAATAAATCCCACCTATGGAAATTCTAATTGTTGGGGGGTGGGTAGGGATGAGGTGGGAGATTAGCCTAAATTTAGCGATGCAGCACGGAGAGCCGCTTCAAAGAGCTGCAGCGTGGCGGGTATAAACACAAGCATTGACCAGAGTAGCCGCTCTAGACCAGTAATGCGCCACAGACAGTATAGGGAGTCGAAACACATGCCAAGGCCATGATCTACTCCGGTTGCCATATTTAAAACGTAAGAATCACTTTAATCTAGCTTGCGCTAACTGCTTTGGCAAGGGGTGTAGCAGGACGGAAACACAGTCTAAGCTGTTCGCCAATCGTAACGCAGTGGGACAGCTAACCAATCACAACACATTTAGTTTTTCGGAAGGCGGGCCTTCATTAAACCCGGAACTAATCAAGCCATTTGTGCCAGGCTGGGGAGAAAGGTATTGTAATAATATAAATTATGTGAAAAATAATGTGTTTTTCGATCCACCAAGCATGACAGCATGTTCTAGTACACCCCCAAAACAAAATCAAGACTTTGTAAAAGAGCATAATCGGACCCCTTTACTGTATTTTTGATCAAATAATTGCCACCCTGGTGAACATAAGAGACTTCTATCAAAAACTTCTTTCAAAAGTTAAAATGATCTTACTGACCCCAATATACTGCCAAATTTTTGATTATTGGCTAAAAATCTTATTCTGCCCCATTTTAATGAAAAGAGAGCATCTGACGGACCAACCACAATTCAATTTCAGCTCATATGTCAATTTAGGGTGAATAAATACAACAATAACAGACTGCCATGGAAAAAAATAATAATTCAAAAATAATTCAAATAATATTATTTCTAAAAACAGTAACAGGCATCACTGAGAAAAACAGTGGACAATCTGAGTATATTTGAATTTCTGTCCTTCCAAAAATATTAAGTACCAATTATTTCATGAATATAACTCCAAGCATGTTGTAAAGCAGAATTTGTAGTTATGCTCAGTAAGTGGTCCTGACCAATAAAAAAACGCTGCACATTGACTCCTGGAAGTTGCCTATAGTATTCAGATAGTCTGATTGGATATTAGATTGCTTTTGAATCTTTGATGTCAAATACTGCATAGAGGAAAATTACATTTTTGACTGCAATATACTTCAGAAAGTAAGCGAGTGATGGGCTGTGAGTGCTCCAACTGATGTAATCCAAAATCCAAAACCTGCAATCTGGGTGAACATTTACAGGAATACACACCAATCTACCTGTCCATGTAAATCTGATTTTTATAATAACCAATACACAATACACTCCAGAAAAACCAAACCAATACGTAAGAACTAAGCAATAACCAGCCCCTCCAAAACCTTGAAATCAGTTCAATAAGAAAGACCTATGGTTTTACATTAAGAAGTGCCTGCAGTCATATTTATTTAGTGAAGTACTCCTCAATTTTAGCCTTCAGGCTCAAATCACAGCACGCTTTTCATTTCGCACAGTAATGAAGTCTCTGGCCTCTAGCTTGGACGTTGGTTGCTATGGAAAAGTGACCACCTACCCTCTCAAGACTGTTTAACAATAGTGAGCTGGACTAGTAACCCAACATTGACTGAGCTATGAAAAGAAAACTAGACAAGGGGGTACGTAATCTTCCAGCTCTCCAAGGCCACTTTATTGACAAGGTCGAATTGTCAATTAAAGGGAAATATTTTGTGCAAACAGAAGGAGTTAACACAATCTCCTGCCAAATTGGAATAGGCAGTCATCAGGGTTCAGAGGAGATTACACCACACGGTGACCTTCTCTGTCACTGAACTGAACCAAGTAAGAAACAAGCCTGTGAGTGACTGCCAACATCTCTGTGACATTTAGGGTAAAAAAGAGCCTCTAAGGTTTTAGTTTTGCTCTAATGAACCATTTGGTTTAACACACCACTGGCCTAAAACCTCTAATTATTTGAGAGATGTATTGTGAGCTTTTGACTTTAATTTACAAGATAGTGGGCGAGAGAGACAGGAAAGTGTATTGGATTGATGGGGAAAGTATCGGGAAGTGACACAGTTCAAAAACACATCTGATCCTTTAGAATGACACCATCTAATCCAGCTTCAGCTGCCTCATATTATCCAAAAGCACTCTGAATGGATCACCCACGAGAACAAGACGCAACTTTAATGAGCCATTTCTCATGTGTCTGATCACATATGGAAAAATTAGCATAGTTAAATGTATTTCATTAGCCACTAGCACATGTGCAAAGACGCCATTATTGCATCCCTTCAAAGGAGATACATGCAAAATTGCCACAACAAAAGCAGAATCCTTCAACTTCAATTAAAGAGGCTTCGTGCATGATGCTGAGACCTTTTAATTCTAATTTCTCCCAGCTTGTTACAGCAACAGCAAAGGATTTTGATATTTGATTCAATAGTGTTACATAAACATAAACTCCAGTCAGCTCAAATATTATTACTTTATCATCAGGTAAAACAAATAAAATGCAATTTAAAATGCAATTATGACCCATTAACACTTTACTTATCAATGTGCTAAGTAAGTACTGGCGCAACATTTAGTACACGAACATTGAGATTCCTACTCAAAACGGAGACCACAGTTCATTTGTATCATTTTTAAGATGGATGACTGTGTGTTAATGGTCCTGGGTAACCAACCATTAAGAGCAGAAAGTGTGTAAACACATATTTGGTTTAAATGTGTTTCTTTTAAATTCTGTCATATGATTGTTTTCATAAATCTGAAGAGATGCAAAAACAGAAAAAAGACAGATACCAAATATGAATACTCCGTACTACCATTTGAATGAGTGTGGGGATGGTGTGATATATTATTATTTCAAATGAAAATTTGCCATTTTAATATATTTTAAATGTAATTTATTTCTGTGATTGCAAAGCTGAAATTTCAGCAGGCATTATTCCAGTTTTCAGAATGGCATGACCCATCAGAAACCATTCTAATATCCTGATTTTGTGATTAAGAATCATTTGAGTTTCATGTTAAACACAATTTACAGATATCCTGCAAACATTATTTTTTAAAATGTTGAAAGCATTATTTTTACTGTCATATTTGGTCATTTTAATGCACCTTGCTGAATAAAAGTATTCATGTACTATTCGTGTATATATTACTGACCCAAAACTTTTGAACGGTATGTATACGTGTATGTTAAATAAGTAGTATGTCTAAATATGCACAAACAGTCTGCAAAAAAACACCTGGTTGAGCTATATTCAAAAATATTATTTCAGTTAATCAATCAATCAATGTTCTATGCTGATTTTGTGATTAAGAAACCTTTGACTCTGATGTTAAGTACAAGTGTCTGAAAATATGTTAAAAACATTGTTTTTGAAAATGTTGAAAACATTCTTAACTATCATATTTTTGTCAATTTAATGCATTCTTGCTGAATAAAAGTATTCATATATATTACTGACACAAAATTGTGTTGAATGGTATGTATACGAGTATGTTGAAAGAATAGTATGTCCAAATATGCACAAACAGTAGCCAAAAAAAAAACCCCACCTAGTTGAGCTATATTAAACAATATTTTTAAATCCATAAACAAATAAATAAATAAATAAACTGATTTTGTGATCAAGAAACATTTGACTCAGAGGTTAAGTACAATTTAAAAACATGTTGAAAACATTATTTGTGAAAATGAATAAAAGTATTCATGTATATATTACTGACCCAAAACTAAATATGCATAAACAGTAGCCAAAAACACATTGTTGAGCAATATTAAAAAAAAAAAAAATAATAATAATAATAATTATATATATTAATATTTTTAATGTTCTGTGCTGATTTTGTGATCAAGAAACATTTGACTCAGACGTTAAAAAACATTTTTACTGCCATATTTTGTCAATTTAATGCATTCTTGCTGAATAAAAGTATTCATATATATTACTGACCCTAAACTTTTGGTATGTATGCATATGTTAAATGAGTATAATTAAATAAATATATAAATGTTCTATGCTGATTTTGTATTCATGTATATATTCCTGACTCAACTTTTTAACAGTATGTTCATTTTTTTTAAATCCATTTTAAAATGAATGAAAGCATGAATGAATGAATGCTGAGGTGGGTGGGGGGGTGCAATTGTAAGTACTATAGGAACATTGTTCCTTAAATTGTACTTAACATCTGAGTCAATTTTTGTCACAGTTGTTGTTAGTGTATCACAGATCAAAGAACAGGTCAAAGGTCAAAGACAGCATAATGGATGTAATATGTCCAAGAATGCAGTCCTACTACACATTTGCATGCCTAAAAAAAGCACTTCATCAAGTTGAGAAGTTCAGCTCATACTGTACACTGAAAGTACGTCAATTCCGACACAGATAGTGATTACTTTACGCTTACGTGCGAGGGATGCAAACTAGAGAAATGATTCAGAAAACCCTAAGGAAAATGTGCTGATTAACTGTTATAATTCATAAGCTGTTGTAATCGGACAGAGAGCTGTCAAACCAGAACCCAGTGCACACCTGTCTTCGTATACCCAAATACTGTGCTATCAAGGGAACCCCTTCATGCTGACAGGCGGGATCAAAGACAAAGAACAGTGAGCGATGGAATACCCACATGCGTTTCCCGGCAAAGCAATTACTCTTTAGCCCGGTTTGCTTGGGCACTGGTGGGCAGGGAAGCCCCTCTGGGTTATGCCCAGCCTCACAGACTACTTATGTTGCAGGGTTTGCTATTAAGAGAAGACGGCTGCCTCCATCGGTCAGCCCCCCTGTCAGCAAGGGCAACTAATATAAGACCACTTTCTGACATTTTACTACCCGTCACCCGGTAGAAATTATAAAATCAGCAGAATGGAATCACAAAGTCCTTGTGTTAACTGTAGCAAATTAGGTTTTCTATTGATTCATCATCTATATCATGAGAAACAATTACAGCGACAAAGCAGTACTATTGCCTTGACAAACTGTTATCGGCTAATGGTCTCCCCCTGTTATTAAACATAATGCTAACATTAATTTTACTGAAAGTTTCGAGCAGCAGTGGCTGTCGTATAGGCAGGCCCAATCAGAATATGCAGCCTTTTTCCATTCTTTCTGCACTGATTTCAGAAAAAGTGTGTTTAAACATGTTTAAATGTGTTAAATACGACAGTGTTTTAGTGCCACGTTTAAAAAAAAAAATAGAAGAAATGTAAGATTACGTGATTAAGTCGTAATATTTCAAGAATAATGTCAAAATTACCAGAATAAAGTTGAAATATTATGAGAATAAACTCAAAATATTTTAAGAAAAGTCTAAACTATGAGAGTAAAGTCGAAATATTGAGAATAAAATCAAAACATATTCTCGAAATATTTAAACTTTATTCTCGTAACATTCCGATTTTATTCTCCAAACATTCCAATTTTATTCTCCAAACATTTTGACTTCATTCTCTAACTTCGACTTTATTCTTGAAACATTTCGACTTTATTCTCGTAACATTTCGACTTTATTCTCGAAACTAAGGCTGCAACGATTCCTTGATTCTATTTGAGTATTCGACTTTAAATAATGATTGATTGCATTTTGCCCATGTCGAGTAATCGGCAAAAAAACGGAAGTGGCGTATTCCACATATTAAACCCATTTAAAAATCATAATACTATTGTGAATTCACAAACGCTACGATTCAATTAAATAAATATATGAGGTTTAATATATGGACTTAATAATATAATATAATATTAATAACATATGAACTTGATAATATAACCATTTACATGCATGTAGGTTACGTACATGGGTCTCAGAGCGGCTCCGATCACAGTAAAAGCTGCTACACATACTGTTATCATTTACATGTGTGAAGCGTCTTAAACTCCATCTCTGCATGTTGTGAGTTTGGGTTTACTATAACGTTCATCTGGGAACACAACGTGCGCTATTTAAACATATTTGTAAGGTAAATCATTTATAAACCTCCGCAAACAGTTTGATTGTTTCATCGTGATTTAAAAAAAGAAAAACTTTAAACCCTCACTCTGAGTCTGTCCACATATTCAATAAGTTACAGTGGCTGTAGTTTTTCTATCATAAAGAAATGGCCAAATATTAAAGTTTAAGTGGACATTTGAATTATATGTCGTTTAGTTAATATTAAACAAGAATTAGATCACCAGTAGTCAAGTTTTCTTCAATAAAACCAAATGATTACTTGCTTTTGATACTTTATTTGAACTAATTATTATTGCCTCATTGCTTTTTTATGTACTTTAAGTCATTTTAAAGGCTATCTATTTTTATTACTACATAAAAATATTAATAATTATCCGATTAATCGTCAGAATAATCAACAGATTACTCGATTACCTAAATAATCATTAGTGACAGCCCTACTCGAAACATTTCGACTTTATTCTTGAAATATTTCTTTAATCTCGTAATTTTTTAACGTGACACTAAAACGCAGTCATAATTAAACAATGACAAATTATAGGAAAATATTTAATGAACAAACAAGAAAGGGATGCAACACCTGTAGAAACAAATTTCAACTCAGTGGAAATCTGTTGGCACACACTGTAAACTACCAAAGTTTTTTTAATTAATTATTTAGGAATTAATATTCAACGATAATTAATTAACTGATTTAAATTTACAGTAAAAAAATATATATATATATTACAAAAGATTTCTACTTCAAGCAAAGTATGTTATTTTGAACTTTATATGCATCGAATAATACTGGAAAAAAATGCCACAAAAATTAGGCAATATTTATAACAAGAAGAAATATTTCTGGAGCAGCAAATCAGCCTATTACGAGGATTTCTAAAGGATCATGTGACGCTGAAGACTAGACTTAAAATTCAGCCATCACATGAATAAATGGCATTTTAAAATAAATTTGAACAATAACACATCACAATATTACTGTGCTTGCTGGTGAGAATAAGAGACAAAAACATAGTACCAACTGCAAACTTTTCTGTGTGGGCTTAGTTAACACATTTCAGAAACAGTACATTTCCACTACTTCACTTCTAAGGTTCAGTGAAAATATAAGAAGCAGAAAACTCCTTTCTGTCAAAGGACAGAAGGTTTTAATGATAGATTAGCTCATCGACAGTGATGACACACAGTAGGACAGAAATGTCCAAATGCTTGGATCCATGTTCCACACTGCTACATTTCTCTCTGCACAGCTGGCAACCCAACATGCTCCTACAGTGCCCTGTCTGGGGACTGCAGCTCTTCCTCGAGGTCTGTCTTGTGTCAGGCATCCCTGACGTGATCAAACAGTGTCCTTTTCAAACGCCTTTCCCTCTATCATTCATACTCCCACTGGAACACGGGCATGACAACCTGTTTATTACCCCCTCTTTGCACTTTTTCAAGATCTGTTACCTGTTTGTCTAAAACCTTTTTTCCATTAAGCGAGAGCCAACTCTGTTTCCAAATACCTTCCAGTCATGAGTAATAGCAGCTTGCGTCTTCGATTACAACAACGGTGGGAGTGAAAGCGACTGGGCCGGCCTTGGTGGCCAGTGCATCAACAGTCTTCTCTATCAGACAGGTGTGTTAATCTTAAATGAAAACATAACAACAGTTTATACAGCTCAAGAACAACATCACCTTTCTTTGTTTCTTTGTCTCCCACTTGCATCTAATCAGAGTTATACAAACTGTGAAAAGCTTGGCCAATCAGATTATAGCACCCAAACTAACTGTTGCATAACACAAATGAAAGTACAATCAAATGTCCCAGGAAATTAGTACTTAATGTCGATATTGATTCAGTAAATTTACACTACTTAGACAAATTAAACTTGGGGACTGACTTCTAATTCCCCTTCCGAATTCCAGTGTAAGGAAATAAGATTAAATCCAAACTGACATCTTAAGACGAAGTAGAAAAATCTCTAATGTTGGCTGACTCTTGTATATATCACATTATGTCTGTCTACCCGGGTCAGTGGCAGACTAGAGCACCTTTCTAAATGCTCAGAGAACAAGAGGTCCTTTATTGCTTTCTGTGTCCCAGAGAAGGCAGGAGACCATTACAGGTGGGAACTTTGAAATATTTTGTTACATCGGTGCAGCGTGTGGTGCAAATCACCCTCAGCAACCCAAAATTAAGTCAATTTGAGCCATCTAAGTAGAATATGAATACTTTTTTAAACCATAAAATGGAACACAGTTAGAAAATGTGAAAGGGGTACTCAATGATCTTCTACCTCAAACCAGATGAATTCTCAATCATATAAAGAGGGCTTGATTCTGACTATGGCATGACGTATACAGATGATTATAGCAGTGTTCACCTACTGGGCAATTTCCTTTTTCAATCTTAAAGACTGCACGTGCTTTCTGAGGGGATAAAGGATACTGAATGGGGCTTTAATAATGTAAGTGTTCATAATGGCAGCATAACGTGTTCTTTGTGTTACCACATGTAGAGTATTAAAGGGACAGTTCAACCAAAAATGAAAATTCTATCATTATTACTTATGTCATTTCAAACCCGCAAGACCTTTGTTCATCTTCGGAACACAAATGAAGATATTTTTGATGAAATCCAACAGCACAGCAACGCAACTACCACGTTCAAGGCCCAGAAAGGTAGTAAGGACATCGCTAAAACAGTCCATGTGACATCAGTGGTTCAACCTTTATTTTACGAAGCTATGAGAATACTTTTTGTGAAAGAAAACAAAAATAACTACTTTATTCAACTATTTCTTCTTCCACGTCAGTCTTTGACGTGCATTCACGAGAGTACCGAAACGCATGCATGTGGTGCTGCTGACGCAGGAGCCGGCGTTCTGACTTGGCGTCAAAAATGATTACCAGAGAGGGTTATGTTTAGCATTAGTGAAGGCAATAAAAAGATTTTGTTGATATTGATACGGAGATGTGGCATGGAGCTTTAACCTTGGTGAATTGCGTTCAGCTGCAGTTCTGCAATCTGCTCATCACAAAAAGATAAATGAGCTTACTTTGATGTGCTGTAAAAAACATTTGCTGGGTGAGCAGACAACTGGGAGTGATTGATATGGCTACTGAAAATCCTTTCCATTTAAAGAACCCGTTGAACAGAAAGTATAGTACTACATTAGGTGCTAGACATATTGTACGTTGCCATGGGTGCCTTGCTGAAAAACTTTAAAAAAAGCAGATTTGTATCATTTAATTATTCAAAACAGAGAAAACAAGGCAAAATTATGTAATTTGCCAGTATCTGCTCAATTAATAAAAGTAATTTAAAAAAACTGAAAATCATATTAAAATGCTATATAGGTTGTATTAGACATTTTCTATATATATATACACACATATATTTGTTTATAATATATGCGATCCTAGACCACAAAACCAGTCTTAATGGGTATATTTGTAGCAATAGCCAACTATACATTGTATGGGTCAACATTATTGATATTTCTTTTATGCCAAAAATGATATTAATTAAAGATCATGTTCCATGAAGATATTTTGTAAATTTCCTACCATAAATATATTAAAACTTAATTTTTAATTAGTAATACGCATTGCTATAAACTTTATTTGGACAACTTTAAAGGCAATTTTCTCAATATTTTGATTTTTTTGCACCCTCAGATTCCAGATTTTCCAATAGTTGTATCTCGGACAAATATTGTCCTATTCTAACAAACCATACATCAATGGGAAGCTTTTTTATTTATCTTTCAGGAAATGTATAAATCTCAATTTAAAAAAATTGACCCTTATGACTGGTTTTGTGGTCCATGGTCACATATATATTTGTTTATAGTCTATTTTATATATATATATATATATAATTATTATTATTATTATTATTATTCATATTTCTGATCTCAAGCTCAAGCTCTAAATGGCATCTTCATAATTAATGATGAAATTGATCACGCATGTGTTCATATGGGACATATGCTCTTACTGTAGGCCTGACCCTCGAGCGTACTGGCACAAGAGACAAATGAGCTAATAATGTTAATAATATTATTTAGTAGTTATAATATTAATTAGGCTATTTAGGCTATTTAGTAGACTCTATTTATTACAAAGGATATGAGTACATGACGGAAACAGCAGAGGCAGCATATGGTTTGTTTAAGGGCGCAGATTGTGGTTGTGATTGATTGTACATTGACTTCAAACAGTCCCCCATGTCTTCTTTCGCACAGCCTTTTGAAACCAATAGTGTCAAAAGACTCAGATTTTCTTCATTAACTTCTTTCTCATGACGAAACCTCTCACCACATTTAACACAGTGTTTCTTCCTTTTACACGCACACAAATCCATCATTTCCAATGATTATATGAATCAGTGGCTACAGAACAAATGCTTAATAAATATGTTCTAAAGCTTGTCAAAAACTAATTACTGATAACAAGCAAGTAGCAACTCAAGTAAAAGCCTTCCTTCCTCTCTCGATTTTTTTCTACTGATAGCATATGCAAGCATAAGCCCCGTCCAAGTGTGCTGATTCTGTGATGTTTCTGACTAGTGTGGGACAATGCGTTGTTGCAGATGTAACAACTTAACCTCCATGACCTCAGCTGTCCTCTCAGCACAAATAAAACAACAACATCCTGCCTCGCAGCACAGAGCAGCGCTCCAGTCTCACCATCCGACAGCTCGGCTTCCTCCTTGCACAAACGCTCCTGACAACATGTCAACAGACGCAACCAATCTGAACATAAAAATTATGCCAGAGTACATCCATTTCCCTTTAAACTGGGGTCATATAAAGAACACCTCTTTCAGGGAGCTTACAGAAAATCTCTGAAAAGCCATAATCATACATTTCCCAGTAACAGTAATGGTAAACACAAAGCATAATGCATTTAAAAGACAAACAACCAAACAACCACTGCTAGATATTAAAACCAATGATCAAACAGCTTTTCCTACTGTAACTAGATATTTATTTACTGTTATACTGAATATGGCATCAAACATGAGTTAAAATAAACGCTTGGAAATGCTGCTTCAATATTGATAGGTTCTCTTAAGCAGTTTCATTTAATAGCTGAGAGACTGGCATATGAACTTATGAAAATATTGTACAGCAGATTCTCTACCTCTCTATATTTCGTTCATTCAACAGCTAAGCATTTCAAAACACAAGGAAAGGAGACATTTAAAAAAAGTGCATAAATGTCACTTTAAGTAACAGGTGAACTCCAGTTGTGAACATACTCGATGTAATTTGTAAAAAGAGTAACTTACACAAAGGCATGGTAAACAAATGCCCAGGCTCTCGGTCGCTCCAAGACATTGTAGAGGTAGTTCTGGAGCTTCCTGTAGCGCGCGTTTCTCCGACCGCTCTGCGCGCTGTAGGCGAGCGGCTTCCCCAGCAGGCTCAGCCTGGCGCCCTGCTTTCTCCTCTGGTTCTCCGAGCCTCCTGCACCTGTTGTGCCCGGCGCCGACAGCAGGCTGTCGACTGTCCTGGTCGCGTTGTTCATCGTCCCACGACCGGCTTCAACATCTTTCATGCCATAGTGCTGCGAGGTCTTCATCCAGAGACCAGTACCGCCCTCATCGCCGCTGTGGTTGCGGGGCATCGCATCACCAGCGCGGGCTGGAAACGCGCGTCTGGCACCAGCGGTGCGCACATATAAAGAGGCTGTACACGAGCTTCACAGTTCCCTGTGTAAAAACATTGGGTGCTTTATTGTTCTTCTGTTTTCTTTAATATTATATATATAACAGGATCACCTACTGACAAGTGCAGGCATCCAGCTTATTGGCAGATAAGCTAGGAAAGATTTGGTAAAGTTATGAACCTTCAGATGACTCAAGCAATCTGCTCCCGCCGCTGTGAGATTGGAGTTTTGAAGGAGCGTCACCATCTCAGTGGAGGAGATTTGGCGAGGGGAGGGCATCACCCAACATTAAGCGGAACGCTCGCTCGCTCGCTCGCTCTCTCTCTCTCTCTCTCTCTCTCTCTCTCTCTCTCTCCCTCTCTCTCTGCTACTGTAAACTATAGGCTACTGTATTCTAGTTCAGATGTCCTGACAAGAACTGATGTAGATATTAAACACCTCCAATACAGGCAAATTATGAATTGTATGAAGCGTTCGCTTCAACACGCGAATAACTTTCAATTAAGCAGGTAATTTAAGACAGTTTCTGACAGTATTATTTTCGAACAGCAATCTGTAGCGGTCAATCTAAAATAATACAATACAAAACTTTTCATTATATACTTGCCATGCAGTAAAAATGTAAAAAGATGATAAATAATGAGAGTTATGTTTACGTTTGAGAAGCATATTGCTATGGCTACTACCTCAGGCAAATGCTAACATATGAATGCGAATTGTGTTCTGGAGCGTATTTAGTGTACTAATGTAATCTAAAATTTCTCCTTATTAAAATCACTGTTAACTACAACTTTGGGGGGTTTGTGGGTTAACTGAGATTTTATGGCTCTGACTTTAGGTCTCAACCACATCCAGCTATTTTTTTTTTCTTTTGCTGTACAAAACAGCTCATTTTTCTGCTTGATTGTGCTAATTGGTCTTTGCCCTACCATATTATTTTATTAATATCTTAACACACTGGATTGTAGTGCAAA
Organism: Labeo calbasu; assembly: GCA_019740295.1. Classification (NCBI taxonomy): domain Eukaryota; kingdom Metazoa; phylum Chordata; class Actinopteri; order Cypriniformes; family Cyprinidae; genus Labeo; species Labeo calbasu. The sequence continues at coordinate 3,615 of JAHKKF010493418.1, read as the reverse complement.
CAGTTTTACCGTTTACTACACGTTGCTATTCTTCTGGTTATTTCCCTATAGCGGTTAATGAGCCGGAAGTTTCACCCATATGCTTACTTCAGAAGTCAGAAAACTTGTCATACTTCAGTGTTGCCAAGCCTGTGGTTTTCCGTGGAATTGGGCTACTTTAACCGCGGGTTGAAGCAACCCCGATCATTTTTAGCCCCTGCAATGCTACTTTGGCACCTGCCAAAAAAGTATTTTACCCCCTGGAACGCGATTTTTTTAACGGGGACCGCCCTTAAAACGCGATTGGGCTAGTTTTGAGTAGCAATTGAGTAGCAACCCTGTCATACTTTGCGATATAGAAATAATTTTTGGCTTATGACTTGTGTCTATCAAGTGTATTCTAACTTATCTAACTTTTGTGGTTACTGAAAGGTTTAAAAAAGACATTAAAACATATAGGCTGTATGTTGTTGGGATGAGGGTTCAAGTTTTATTAAATATTTAATTTGATTAAGAGTGTAATTCGCTGGCTCACGTTTAATTTGTATCCCCCCAGAACTGTTTATTGATGTCACTTGTTTAAAAAATGTCCACATAAGTCAGACGTTTCGGAATTCATACTTAATAATATTTAATCTCTTTTATGACGAATAATATTCCCAAGTGCTCTGGCATCGCCATCGGCTCCCTCTGCATGCCCATTTATGTCGAGTTGAGAGAGAACTGCGCCTTCATTCTCCGCCGAGCGGCTCGGATTAACGACAGCACATTTATGTGTAAAACGTGTGTTTATGAAGACATAGCTGACAACCTCCTCCAAAAAATATTGTGAAACAAAGTTATTTAAGCTTGGGGATCACGGTCATCACTGATACAAGCATTTAAGTACAACACCGCTGTGCCCACATAATCTTGAATCCACTTACAAAAGTGTTTGGATTACAGCTAATAATAGTTCTCTACTCACTGTGGTGGTAGAACAGATTCTCCTCAAAAGACTCTTTATAAAAACACCAAACAAAAAAACTTAAGCGCATATCTATGTCTTTCGGGGTTTCTAAACGGGGCTCAACTGAAATCGCTTCAGTCTGATCCGGTAATCACGGAGCCTGGAGATCTAGCGGAGCTTCTACCCTACGAATCACGTGATCCGAAAAGAAATAAAATGCAAACGCCGGTAAGCGGCATACAGTTGACTTAGCAGGTAAATGGTATGTTTCAATGACGTGAACGTCGTTTCATTATATTGTACATGCTTAACTGTGTAGATCAGTCTACCTAGCATTCTTAAGAATGTTTCTTCTTGACTCTTACATTTCTTTGTCAGCTGCCCTGTTTTATGCTTTGTTTTTAACTTTTTTTTTATTATGCATGGCTAACTTAAAAAACTTAGCATTAAAAATAACAATTATTTGTCATGCCAATAAAGCATATTACATACACAAGACACAGAGCAAGTCAAAGCATAATATGCGTCAGACTGTCTTGTCATGAAATGCTGAATAATATAGAATAGAAATGCAAAAGCATTACATGAAATGAAGAGACTGGCAACAGAACTGTGTATGTATGTGTGTGTGTGTGTGTGTGTGTGTGTGGTAGAAAGTGAGATGCCAAACGCAGCTGTTCAGCGCTTCACTGATTGTCCCTGTAATTCAGGGAAATCTTCCAGGATAACATTATCATTGGAACCTTACATTACAGTGTTACCATCGAGTACAATGTCACTCTACATTGTGCTTCCATGTGAGCAAAACCCTTACTACATAATCACAATATCTAAATAAATAATTATATGAATAAACCAGCAGATATGGTTACAGCATTATTATTCATATCATATCAGGCTAGTAGGCCATGTATTAGCATATTGTTTCATGCTTTTTAGACACTGGGTCAAGTGCATGAAAAATTAGACATGATTTATTAAAGTATTTATGTATTTGTTTGTCCCATTCATACATTTTTAAGTTTAATTTTTGTTATCAATTTGCAAATAGAGTGGATAAAATCTTTACATTAAGACTAGCGTTACATTATAAAAAGCATAATTATGCCATATGGGCTTTTCTTGCAGCTGTGCAAAAGCTGCTTAAGCTTTCATTTCATTCAAGAGTGTAACACAATGGCAAATAAATAAGCCAAATGAACAAGAACACCTTGTGTTTACAATTCAAATATTAGAACTGTTATTGAGTTTATTTAATGATCCTGGCAGTGCAGACTTGAGCTCAGTGTAATTTAGAATCGCGAGTTGTTATAAGACAAAGCAATTTATTGTGTTGTATCACATGTAAAGTTCAAATTTACTGCTGTACTTAGATGGTAAAAACATCTGCATTGGAACTTAAAGCATAAACTCCTACGGACAGGACATGTTTTTACCTAATGTAATCATTTTGCTAATGAGAGTAGGCTTTCTGGTACATTATTATTATGACCATAAAAATGTGTTCCTATATTTCTGATGGCTTAACAGTTTTTATTGTAGTGTGAATAGCTCTCCAAAAAGTTCATTCACAGCTAACAACAACACACTCTAGTGGTCTGAGTCTGTTAATACAGACTCGAATATACTCATTTACAAAGTATTGCTGCAAACGTGAAATGTAGTTTAAGCTGCAAATCATAAAAGCTTTAACATAAATAAATATTATATAACTATTAAATAACTATTCTAATAGTGTGGTTTCCTATAGAGTATATGACTTTCCGTTAAAGCGTAGTAGGCCGAGCTCTAGTGAGGGCTGAAATCACTGATTGTAAGAAATCAGACACACTTTAACATTCACACTCAAATTAGATTCATTGATTTAGAGGTTAGGTTATACTGTGAAAACTAAGACTTGGTTTACTAGACTTGGCCATAACTTTCAGATCTGTGAATTAAGAGAGTTTACTAAAGCCTCTAAATGTTAAGGCCTCCTCCACAGAATCCATCAGCCTGAATCACATTTCTGCAGAATGTGAGCATGGCACGGTGGTGAGGAATAGTGAGAACCCAGACAAACTCTCCAATAAGCCCTGTCATAAAACAGCTATGAAGATTATATGGCCATCGGGATCAAGGCAAAGAGAAATGAGTAACGAGACTTAAAATATTAGCAATAGATTCATTTGAAGAATGGAGCGCAAGATATGCTTTTTACATATTTGCAAGACTGACCATAAATCAACTCCTGTTTTAAAAATGTTTGAAATCTTTTCACGGCACTGGTTTCATTTCCCAGGCAGTCTGAAACCAGACAAAACAGACACTTTCCATTAACAGCTGACTGGCAATGCGACAGCATTGAGTTTATGAATGTACTTACTGAACGCCTGTTTCACAGTCCACCGATGATTCACCTGCTCCCACGAGAGAACACGAACCATTGCAGATACCCTCAGCAGATTACTACTTTATTACAGTTTAATGTTGATTGTTTAACTATTGTCTAAACTTATAAACTTTAACTCGAAGCGGAAATCGCTAACAGTAATGATAACTTTTCAGTTACGTCAGAAGATTTAATTCTCTAACTGATTCAGTGACGATTGAGTTTTGGAATCATTTGTTTTGAACTAGTGATTCGGAGCGCATATCAAACTGGCACGTGATTTCAGTAAACGAGGCTTCGTTACGTCACAAATGTT
>JAHKKF010493412.1:0-17179 GCA_019740295.1 Labeo calbasu | reverse complement strand
ATATATTTTTTTTTTTTTTTTTTTTTTTTTTTTTTTAAATAAGTCTTTTGTTCAACAAGCCTGCATTAATTGATCCAAAAGACAGCAAAAGTAGTAATATTGTGAAATATTTTTACTACTTATAAAAACTGTTTTTTTTATTTAAATATATTTTAATATGTAATTTATTCCTGTGATCAAAACTAAATTTTCAGCATCATGACTCCAGTCTTCAGTATCACATGATCATTTAGAAATCATTCTAAAACACTGATTTTCTGTTCAAGAAACATTACTATTATTATCATCATCATCATCAACATTATACACTATACCATTCAAAAGCTTAAAGTCAGTATAATTTTCTTTTTGGGGGGGAGGGGGAAATTATAGAAATGAATACTTTTATTTAGCAAGGGTGCTTTAAATAGAACAAAAGTGAAGACATTTATAATGTTACAAAAGATTTCCATTTCAGATAAATGCTGTTCTTCTGAACTTTCTATGCATCAAAGAAACCTGAAAAAAATACACTCAGCTGTTTTCAACATCATAATAAAATAATAAATGTTTTTGAGCAGCAAATCATAATATTAGAATGATTTCTGAAGGATCTGGAGTAATGATGCTAAACCTTCAGCTTTGAAATCACAGGAATAATTTAAATTGTAAAATATATTTAAATAGAAAACAGTTATTTTAAATAGTAAAAATATTTTAAAAAAAAATGTACTGCTTTTTGCTGTATTTTGAATCAAATAAATGTAGGCTTGGTGAGCAGAAGAGACGTCTTTAAAAAAAACATTAAAAATCTTACCGTTCAAAAACTTTTGACTGGTAGTGTAAGTGAAATTACACTACCTTTTTTTTTATAAAACTCATGCATCTACTCAGCAAAAATGCATTAAATAAAGACTTTCCTATTGTCACAAAAGAAGCGGTGAACGGTAGTGTATAAGTAAACTACATTTAAAAAACAAACTTCTCACCTGGCCAGCACCAGCCTTCATAATTCCTGCCATCTTTGTTCTTAACATAGTAGTCTTTAGAAGTAAGCTCGCTGTGGATCTTGTAGCCGCTATCAACCTTGATATGGGGGTCTACAATAGCCACCATCTATTCACAAACAAGACTATTACAAAAGATTCTTCTTTATATACATATGAAATATTTCAAAGTAAATCAACTGTGGCTGACCTTGCGTCTCTTTTCCAATAGGCCCTGAAGCATCTCTTTAGGCTGAGCGAACTTGTGAGGATCCCAGGTGAAGTAGCGCTTGCCATCTGCATGTTCAATATCAAGCCATATGAAATCATAAGGGATGTCATGTTCGTCAAATCCCTGGTCCACTGCCTTCACATCTTCCTGGTCATTATAATTCCAGCGGCACTGGTGATATCCCAGACTGGTGAGGGGAGGGAAGGACTGGGTGCCTAAAGAGAGAAAAAACACACCACATTATATTTCTGATGGTTTGGTGATGGGTTTGGTGTAGTTTAGAGATCAAAGGGTGGAATTTACCTGTGAGAGAGGCGTACTGAGAGAAGACATCAGATGGTTTGGGCCCTAGCATGATGAAGACATCAATGATACCGCTCTCAGAGATCCAACGGACGTCCGTCTGTGGCTTCTCACTGGAGCCTTGAACAAAATCTAGCATCTTACCAAAGACAGTCTGCAAGAAAACAACAAAAGTTAAGCGTTAAAGCGTACACTACAGTAAGAGATTATAATATAAGAAGCCTAGTAAACGCTTACCTTTCCTGCTGTATTAGAACTGATGTCTACCCAGGTCTCAGCTGCATTAAGCCAGAAAATACCCATGGTTCTCTGTGTGTTATGGGCTAGCATGACAGGTATGGATCCATATAAGGCCATAGGGTTATAGAGCTCATACTGAAACACATCTAGGTTATATAGCCTGTATGGATCACCACCACTAGAAAAGAAAACAAAAAACCTTGCTTATCAGTTTCATAGGAGGCATATTTTCATATCTGTATATTAAGATGTATACTCACTCTGTAGTTTTGAGTTTTAGGTCATCAGCATGCTCTGGAATACCGTATACATGTTCTACACCAGGCAAGGAGAAGTCTAAACTTATCGATGTGGGGCCTAAAGAAAAAAATTGAAAACAAAACCAGTGCAAATGATATGCATTAGTATGCGTCACAATCATCACAAATAACAACATTCAAGTGAAACTTTAAAAAGATAAATATTAACATTTCATTATTGCATGAAAGACCATGTAATGAAAATTTAAGTGCCTCAAAGCTATTAGAGATGCAATCAATTTGCTCTAATATGCTACAGTGTACTCTAAAAACTTGACTACATTAACTGTTAAAAGGCAAACGCTACTGTTCAAACGTTTGGGGTCAATAAGATTTCACAGTTTCCACAAAAATATAGCACAACTGCTTTCAACATTGACAATAAGCAGAATACTATAATGATTTCTGAAGGATTGTGTGACACTGAAGACCGGAGTAATGGCTGCTGAAAATTCAGCTCTGCATCACAGGAATAAATTATATTGTAAAGTACATTAAAATAGAAAACAGATATTTTAAATTGAAAAAACAGTTCACAATATTACAGTATTACAATATTACAATCTACTGTATTTTTGATCAAATTACAATAGATGCTAAGTCATTCTGTGTCAAATTAACCAAATTTCAGAAGCTTCCTTGGCTCAAATTTTTGATTTTGCTATTTTTTTTTCTGAAGAAACATAAACATGCAGTGATGAAAGCCAAAAAATGAAATGTCATCGATGTACACTACTAGTTTTTGAACAGGAAGATTTTTAATGTTAAAGAATGCTAAATAAAGTCTCTTCTGCTCACCAAGTTCACCAAGCCTGCATTTATTTGATCCAAGGCACAGCAAAAACAGTAACATTGTGAAATATTTGTACTATTTAAAATAACTGTTTTCTATTTGAATATGTTTTAAAATGTAATTTATTGCTGTGATCAGAGGTTAATTTTCAGCATTATTATTCCAGTCTTCAATGTTTTTTAAGCAGCAAATCAGAATATTTGAATGACTTCTGAAGGATCATGTGACTGGAGTAATGATGCTAAAAATTCAGCTTTGAGATCACAGGAACAATTACATTTTAAAATATATTCAAATAGAAAACAGTTATTTTGAATAGTAAAAATATTTCAGGCTTTTACTGTTTTTGCTGTATTTTGTATCAAATAAATGCAGGCTTGGTGAGCAAAAGAGACTTCTTTAAAAACATTAAAAATCTTACTGTTCAAAAACTTTTGACTGGTAGTGTATATTTACTGAGTAATTCACTTTTTTTGTAGAAAGGGATCAAAATGACAATTTTCACCTGAGATTCAGAGTCAAATTACATTGGGTAAAATTACTTTAGAAAAATGGCAGCACCATTATGTTTTTTTATCCTTTTTTTTCTCCAAAAACATCTGTCTATAACAACAACATAATTATTGGCTGTGACACAACTAAAACTAAAGCTTATCGGCTACTTAAAATAAAACAGGAATAGACCCTTCAAGATATTTCACTCAAACTTTTTGTTTCAATAGGAAACACGTGAACACCTTGCACTCAAGTGATTTCATGGAAATTGATCTGACGTAGAATCATACCATTGGGTTTGGTGTCTGTATGAGATTTAAATGTCTCTTCCCACAGTCCGTCTTCCTCTTTATCCCTCTCTCCATCCTCATCCTATTGTGCAGGGGAAAAGGAAAAGAAAAAAAAAAAGAAAAAAATCAAGTTTTACTTCAGGTTTCAGTTCTCAATGTGATGATTACCAGGTCATGCTTCTATAGTTACTATAGTACTTTCACACACATCAGTGTTGCTTAACCGCTACAAAAAGCTGCTAAACCAGATCAGGTGCAGCAACCGGACATGTTAGTTTCAACTAAAGACGTGGCAAGAAGACACCGAATTAGGCTGTAGTATCATTTACATGAGCACACCCACAAATGCACGAAAACAGCTACTGACCTTCTCGCCCTCATCTTGCTGTTGATCTCCGTCGACACTCTCTTTAACCTCAGCACCATCAGGTTGTGCTTGCCTGTGATAACACACCCAACATACACACAAAAGAGAGAAAACAATAACAGGCTTAAGTAGTAAATGGTTTGCATTCATTACTGACATTTACAAAATCTCAACAAACTATTCTATACTTTGCCCTGCTTATGACAGGTAATTATTTCAACCCAAGCACATTTTGAATACCACTTCTGGAGTGAACTTCAAACTTCCAAACAAAACTCAATAATACTCACGTGTCCTTTCGAAGACGCAAGTGCTCGAAGGCCAGCAGGCCACGAGAGTTGAGAGATAGCAGCACTTCTGGCCCCTCCATGATGTCCAGTCTAAATGGACGGGCACTAACTATCAACCTCTGGCTCTCTGCTCCCAGAGACAACACAACGCCATTATCATCCTTGGACAACACAGAGAGACTGGAGAAAAAGGGACAGACAGGGGAATCAGAGGCAAAGGAAAGAAGCAAAGACGAGCTGAGGTTACTCAGAGGAACACAATAAATCATGCATGTGTTTGGCTGTTCTCTGAATTTCATTGTGTGCTGCACTCTCAGATCAGAGACACACTCACGGCTCAGTTGGAGGCTCTGCTATGAGCACGTCTGGCACCTCAAAGCGCGGCTTCAGAGGTTTTAACTCATTTATTTTCACCCGCGTCATATTTCCCTGCAGTCTGTACAGCTCCAACAGCAAGTGTACCTGCAAACAGCAAGATAGCAGACAAAACTTTCAGAGACAACGTCCCAGGACAAGCAGAACAACTTCATCCCTGTTTTTGTTCAAAAATAAAAAATGTTTAAAAATGTTCTGGGCCTAGATGACACTGAGCAAAATAAACCACTGACTGAATAATAAGAAATTCTGTAGATCTTTTAACAAGGACACTAAAGAAATATTGTTTTTTAGAGATACAGTTGAGGTCAAAAGTTTACATGCACCTTGCAGAATCTGCAAAATGTTAATTATTTTATTAAAATAAGAGGGATCATACAATATGCATGTTATTTTTTATTTAGTGCTGACCTGAATAAGATATTTCACATAAAAGGCATTTACATATAGTCCACAAGAGAAAATAATAGTTGAATTTATAAGTATGACCCTGTTCAAAAGTTTACATATTTTTATTTAGTTTTTTTATTTAGTGATAGTCGTTCTTGAGTCCCTTGTTTGTCCTGAACAGTTAAACTGCCTGCTGTTCTTCAGAAAAATCTTTCAGGTCCCACAGATTCTTTGGTTTTTCAGCATTTTTGTGTATTTGAACCCTTTCCAACAATGATTTTGAGACCCATCTTTTCACACCGAGAAGTTAGGGACTCATATGCAACTATTGAAGAAACTTTTGAACATTTTTCTTATTTTGCCTAAATATCATATATTTTTTTCCATTTAGTACTGCCCTTTAGAAGCTACAGATGATACTTACATGTTTTCCAGAAGACAAAATAAGTTAAATTGACCCTGATCTTCAAGTTCAAAAAGTTTTCACCCCCCAGCTCTTAATGCATTGTTTCTTTGTGAAGCATCAGTGAGTGTTTGAACGTTCTGTAATAGTTGCATATGAGTCCCTCAGTTGTCCTCAGTGTGAAATGATGAATCTCAAAATCATACAGTCATTGTTGGAAAGGGTTCAAATACACAAAAATGCTGAAAAACCAAAGAATTTGTGGGACCTGATTTTTCTGAAGAACAGTGGGCAGGACTCATGAACAACTATCACTAAACAAAAAAACACAGCTGTGGATCATTCAGGTCACAACACAGTATTAAAAATCAAGCATATGTAAACTTTTGAACAGGGTCATTTTTATAAATTCAACTATTATTTTCTCTTGTGGACTATATGTAAACATCTTTTATGTGAACTATCTTACTCAGGTCAGTACTAAATAAAAACAATTCCTCTTATTTTGGTAAACGAATTAACATTTTTGCAGATTCTGCCAGGTGTATGTAAACTTTTGACCTCAACTGTAACAGTTAAAGGAGAGAATTTAACAAACCTTGTTGTTGTCATTGATGAGCTGCAGGGTCAGTCGGGAATCACTGAGCTCCAAAGTTTCCAGAAGAGCTCGGTATGGGGACTGACCCGGCTTGAGTGCCCGCTGACGTCTACGAACAGAGACACACAGTCAATGCAAGTCAAGAACTCTGTGAATAGCTTAAATTTTAAAAATATTGTTGTCTTTCACAGGATTCTTAACATTTAATCACAGTTATACACTGCAGAGATCATCTAACGTAGTTATTAACAGTATAACTGACATACTTGCAGAAGGCACTCTGATCGCAGGTTTTAAAGTTTCCCCGATCCACAGCAAAGGTGCTGCTGAAAAACAGAGAGACACAGACCACAGACAGCAGCCCCATCCTAAAAAAAAGTACAAGAGGAGAAAGTATGAATTAACGTAGGCTACTGCTTTGGATCAGGTTTGAGTAATGAATGAGCAGGGTGGAGTAAGAATAAGAGTTTATGTTCACTTCCTTATTTGCCACCCTAGAGGATCATTTTCTTCTTGCGTGTAAATTAGATGTGTGATCAGGGTGGGAAATTAACAACCCCAGCCACGCATACGTTTTCACAGTGGCAGGTAATTTTGACTTATCTACTAACCACTATGATAAGCCAACTCAAACTTTTTCTCATAATATTTGTAATTTCTTTGTAGTATTTAATTAAAAAAAAAAAAAAGAAAAAAAAAAAGAGAGAGATCAGAGTCCACTCACAGGACTTGGCAGAATGTGTATGCAAAGTAAACTGGTCTCTTACAATGTTCATTTTTTGGTCAGTTCTTTTAAAGATAACTTAAATGTGAAGAAAAAAAGCAGCTGCCACGATTTAACAGCTTTTTATATTTACACAGTAAGCCTTTTTTAATACATTTAAAAAAAAAAAAAAAAAGTTTCACACCCTGCACGTGACACAATCTGGCGTCATTCATTCAGAACAGCAGATGACATTTATCATTCAAAAAAAGCTGTGTTTTCTCAGTGAATTTATTATTGTATATACTTATTCACTCCATAAAGCTTAACTTTCCCTTAATTAAATAATACGAATCAATTTTGGTCTACGTGCTGAGTAAAATAATCTGTAAACTCCTCAGATATTATTTCGCATTGCACACCGATTAAACAACTATAATCTCGATCCCTGGATTGCCTTTTTCCACAAAAAGATCAACGCCAGGATTAGATCGAAAAAGGCTGAAATGCATGCGCAAATAGGCAAGGCATTATAAAATATATTCGTATATACTATGTTACATCAACCACAGAGCTGTATAAAGACATTATTGTCTTATAAATTAAAAGATGACTCGTCATAATTCCAGCGATGGCTCAGCCACGCATTCACATCAACTATTTGCTTCCTCGTTCCACACCTGCAGCAGATTTACAGCCCAGCTTTAACACGAGCTGCCCGTCGATTATCTTAAAATAAAGACAAATGAAATTCTAAAAAAGCTATGAAGACGAACTGATATGTAGCTTAAAGTCTTTGTTTTACCTTTCAATGGAGATAACCGCCATCTTGGACACACAGCGTTAAGCCCAGCCTCCCGGAGGTTGGTTGGTTAGTGTGTTTGCAGGAACACTATTGGGTAACAACCGAATCCCTATAGACTGTACTTACCATGGAAACAAATCTATCTGACATGTATGCTTGTGTACACAAGATAATTGTGTGATGAAACTACATTATATTACAGATAGGCAGGCATCGTTCAGTGGTTCGTTTCATGTGAATTTCTAGTTTGTGTTATCTTGAGAGATTTTTTGATGATTAAGATTAGGCATAACCTGCACTAACAGGACAAAACCTGTATTGTCAGTGGTTTATCCGATGCAGACTTTAGTTTTTTGTAGCTTTTCTTCTTCATTTTATAACTGCAGTGCTATTTCTGTAAAATAAATAATAGATGGTTTGTACTTACATCACGATATGGTCACTCGCCCGGATGCGCAGCCATATTGGCGATACTCGGATGTAAACAACAGCACGGATTGCATGGATAATGTACTACTGAATACACCGTTCTGCTAATTTATGCTGTTTAAACCATGGGGAAAAAAACCTGTGGAAGCTTCTAAATCATATAAAGAAGGTCTCAATAAGCAGGAAAAGGCACAATATTTTGACAAACTAAAGTTAATAGGTGGTAAAGATACGTACGAGGATTAATTAAGATATTAACCTAATATTTCACCAACCTGACCGGAAATGATAAGAACAAGCATGAATGTTGTCAAGATTCTTGCCCTGGAAATCCTGGTTTAGTCTGGCCAATCACAAACACCTTTTATTCCTCAAACAGTATTTTGCACTCTTCCCCTTGATTTGTTATAACCTTTGGCAAATTTTTTTCCCGGTCTGACCAACTAGTACAGCCCCAAACATGATAATAATTGACCATTTTCAGCAGCAATAGTCAACAAAAATGCAAATTTTATTCGGTTCAGTGGCATTGTGTACGTTGATGACGTGTCGTGAAAACACTCTATAAGAGGCATTTTTAATACACTTTTTATTTTTATGGTTTCCCACCCAACAACAGAGACAGAATGCAAAAACAGAAATTTTAAGTCTCTTACATTCTGCTGTAGGCATAAAACTTTTTCAGTGCTTAAAAAAAATCTACAGAAAGCTAGACAATATAAATGTTAGATACAAAAACAGATTGTTAAAGGAAAAGCAGTTCCTAACAGTCACAATTAGGTAATTTTAAATGTTTATCAGTTACTGTTTTTGACACTGACAACTCTTAAAACGTAGAAATACCAATGTCACAACTAAGTTAACAATATGTAGAAAAATAACCGAATGCAATAACTCTGTGGCCTTAGAACCCGGCTTTATAACACCATTTCTCATAATATGACAGTTGTCAAATTTGAAACCTCCAACAGAGGTGTCCTAGGCGGTCAATGTTCTTATGCAGAACACTGTGGATTGGTGCAATATAGCGTGCAACATCACCGTCCCGTGAAAAGTCCCGGAAGAAAAGTCCTTGCTCAGCACAGAAGGTGAACTTCTGTGGCATTGGGCTGTTCCCTCGCATGTACTCCCAAACACCCAACAGCAGTAGCCTAACTTCAAAGGGTGAGAGGTGAGGGAAAACCTCATGGATGTTACTCAACACTGGTGGTAGTAGCTGACCTTCACCCATACATGATACAAGCAAACAGGAGGTCTGAAGGTGCCAGGGGGAGTCCAACACTGACGGTTCCCTTGATGCTTCCCAGTGAGCCAGTAATGTGGAAAGCAGACCTCTTAAAATGACGGAGCAGTAGCAGAGAGCTGGACGCCCAGCTGCAACCACGCGGAGGAGATGAAACAGCACAGGGTTTCCTTTGAAGCAACGGCGAATGTGTATGTCTCGCTCAACTGTGGTTTTCGCATGTTCTTCTGGAGGCCAGGAGAGTTCTCCATTTGCAACATCTGGACAGATGTTCTCCACCAGAGTTACAGCAATGACCTTTGCGGCTTCAGCATTAATTGGGGGAAGTTCATCAGATATGAGTGCTTCACTGGCAGGGAAGCGGCCATTAGCAGTACCTCCAGTAGGGCTTCCTCCACCTGAGCTACAGCACTGAACCATAACTGCAAACAAGGTCTGCATATTCTGATTGACTCTATCTGGGTCAGGTTGTAAAGGGGTGTACGGAGGCTTCAAACCCTTTCCGATGACTCCAGCATGGAAAACAGACCACACGTTACCGGAGAAGGTAACGGAGGTGCCAAATTTGCAGTTGATGTCCATAAGAGAGATGCCCAAGTCTGGAACAAGGTTAGAGGGCTGTGTGGTGTCTTCACCTGGGTTGTCCTGCGGACGTCCAAACAAATCTCGATTGCCTCTGTGCAAGGCTCCCTCTACCAGTTGTTGCAGCACAGCTTTAAGCGTCAAGGGAGAGTAGGCTGCGAGACGTGACAACAGTCGCATGGAGTAGCCTACTTCCTCTTCCCCTACCCAAGGGCTCACCCCTTGCTGTCGTAAACACACAAAGAAGTGTGACACTGCCGCTCTACATATCAGCAACAGATGAGCTGGGGAGCAAGCTCTGGGAAGCTGGCTACACGAAAGCAGGCGGACAGCCGCCTTGGACACCATGGTGTCCCCATGGAGAAGTAATGGGCAGAAATCCTGAAGGTGGCCGGAGATGGCGACTCTGACTTGTGCGGCCATCGATGACTGAGCTGAACTCCCGGTTGCAGCCCCTCCGTTTTTACGATCCTCATCCTGGCTCTGTACAGCAGTGGCCAGGTTGTTCAGGAGCTGAGCCAACTCTTTATTGTCAAGGGTTTCAGTGTGAATCTGGGCAACACAGCGGGCTATTGTTGATGGAAGCAACCCAGAAAGTGATGTGGAAAGTGGGGTGTACAATTGCGAGGCCAGAGCAAGCTCCTCTGGGTTTCGGGCTTGGGTGAAAAGCTGACACAAAGCTTCGGTGGCCACGCTCGGGCCTCCATACACTGATAGGAGACACAGGAGCTGATGCAACCAGAGATGCCTCTTCCGCTCAAGCCGGAGGGTTTCAGCGCACAGATCACCTATGTGTCCTTGGAGCTCCTCTAGAAATGGAATCACTTGGGGCATTGCTGAGACAGCTGAGGACTGTGGGAAGGGTTCATCACCCTCTGGTCTGTTGTGCACCAGCTTGTGAAGATGTAGCAGAAGCATTTGCAGTAAGCGGTCACAGGCTTCTCGAATACTATCGTGGGGAGAGGGTGTAGGGCCTGAAATGATCACCGAAGATGGTGTGGCAGTGTCCGCAAGGAACTTCAGCACCCTTGCTCCGCCCGAAGGGCTTTGGCTTATGAGATGCACCGCTAGACCCAACATATTCTCAAGCTCTTCCCGGGGCAAGGCCTGGAACTGAGCCTGGAGTTGAATTAGGACAGGCGGTCTGAGAAACTCCACCAGTTCTGCGGAAACGGCACCCAGGAGAGTGGGGGAAAGAGCAGCCAGTTGAAGCAAAAAAGGTACAGTGGCTCTACGGAGATGGGGGGAATTCTCCCACCCGCCCGCTCCGGATGAATGCGGAGGTACATTTTGAGCAGGCGGAGATAGACTATCCTGAAACATCCTGAGAAGCTCTTTCTTGATGCTGTCAGAATGTCTGGAAGCCAAATGCCCGAGGATACCAACCACTGAGCCTATTTTGGGGACTCTGCTGCTTTTGTCTATTGCCTGCTGTTGGTTGATCTTCTCTGCAGAGGAATATCCATGCGCATAAAAGTCTTTGAGGCCACAAGCCAGCACCCTACTGATGATAGTGCCCGGAAAAGCTGAACCAATGTGGGCGACGACCCAGTCAAAATGAGGGGAGTGCTGGACAGAGGTGTCCAGCAACGCATCCACACAGGCATCGGGGCACCAGGCCAACATGGCTGCTAAGCACTGCGAGTAGCACTCCATAAGTGAGCGAGTGGCAGCACATGACATCCAAAGCTGTAGCAGCTCATTCAGGCTGGATGAGTGAGGAGCCGCCCTTCGTCCTGCGTGCTTGCTGCTAAGCTGACCAAGAAGGTCAACGGCCCATGTGGACACAAGGGGTGCCCAAGCTTTAGGACTAAGCTTGATAAATTCAGAGAGGACTGCATGGACTTCTTTAATAACGTCCTCCAAATTGGATACGCTGGTGCTGCCTCCTGCACTTGTACTGTTGCCGCTGTTTTCACCCTCTGCCTCCAGGTCTTGCAGAAAGGCTGCGACATATTCATCATAAACTCCCCTCAAGTGCTCTAAGACGGCTCCGCGGCAGGCTGGGACAGTTCGAAGGAGGCGCACTGCACAGCGGGCATGATCCCGAACACCGAGTTTGCGTCCCTGCGTCTGGTCAACGCCACTGATGAAAGCCTTGATTTCTAAAGCCAGCTCTTGAGGACTGATGAAAAAGAAAATGACAGTTAGAATACGCAGAAATTAAATTCAACATACACTTTGCAATAAAATAAGAACTCTATATCAAGTACACTACCAAATCAGCATATGTGACCCTGGACCACAAAAACAGTCATAAGTAGCACAGGTATATTTGTAACAATAGCCAACAATACACTGTATGGGTCAAAATGATCAATTGTTCTTTTATACTAAAAATCATTGGGATGTTAAGTAAAGATAATGTTCCATGATGATGTTTTGTAAATTTCCTACCATAATATATCAAAACTTAAGTTTTGATTAGTAATATGCATTGCTAAGAACTTCATTTGGACAACTTTAAAGGTGGTTTCCTCAATATTTTGATTTTTTGCACCCTTAGTTGTGTGTTGTCCTATCCTAACAAACCATACATCAATGGAAAGTTTATTTATTCAGCTTTCATGATGTATAAATCTGAATTTCATAAAACTGACCCTTATGGCTGGTTCTGTGGTCCGTAAAAAAAAAAAAAAAAAAAAAAAAAACATTCAAAACCTTACTGTTCAAAAACTTTTGATTTGTAGTGTACATTCAGACATGACATGTCCAGCAGTCACAGCAATATAAAAACCTGTAGTTTTATGATTGTGTGTTAATTGACAACATAGAACATTTATAATTTAAAAAAAAACTCACACATTTCATAAATGCATATAATTTTGAAATACGTACTATAATTTTCTATATATTGTAGCCAAAAGAATGGTTTGATATTTTTTACATTTGTTCTGTTTAAAAAAAGGTTTCAAATTAGTTTTAAGTTTTGCTGAAAATCCTTTAATAGGCTATTTAATGGAAGTTTACATTAAAACTTTTTTTCATGAATTGTATCCTGGGCAATAACTGAGAAAATGTTTATTTATAAACGTATAAGGTAAAGCCTTTCACTGCACCAAGAAATTATACTGAACCTAAAAAAAAGAAATGCAGTGACAGAGAAGGCAACACATGATATGATATCCAAAATGGACATAAAATTACAAAGGGGATTTATACTTCTAATAGTTATTTTTTAAACTTTACTAACACACTGTACTGATTTTGGCAAAACACCTGGTGACTCTATCATTCCTATAAATCAGACTACATAAACTACCTTCGTTCATGGCAATAAAAAGAAAACAATAGTTTGTTCATTCATACAGATAACGCAGTTTAATGCAAACTGGAATTCCTTTTATAAACTGAAGCACTGTTTTATAAGTTATTGGTAACATGTATGATTATTCTATTATTGCTCACCTGTAATTGTTTAGAGTGTGGCAATGAGACGTCTGCATGGCTGACAAGGCATTCCCCTCGAACATCGCAGACATGGTTTATGTGCTTATGCCAAATACTCCATGTACAATACCTTATCTACATAGAAAAAAAACAGCTACTACAATGGCGAATTGTGAGAGGAAAAGGTGCAGTATTAGCAACTTTTGCCAATTTCAACACCGTTTCAATGAACGATGCACTAGACAGCGGAAGTTCTCGTATATTCTTTCGTCTGAGGTAAAATTATGAGTTGGGTACACTTATCGCCCTCTGTAGTTTAGGAGAGTTATTATTGTCAAAGCATCCACAACTTCCTAAAACCTTGCAAAATGCAGTGAGTGCTTGACGATGTTATCATGACAGAAAACTCTCTATCTCCCACTTGCGCTTTTCACAGTTTAAATTGTTAATCCAGGAATAAACAATGGGAAATGTAATCTCGGGTTATTTTATTCTACACGGTCCACAATGTTTATGCTTGGTTAATTTTAGATTTCACTGAATGTTTATAAATTTAAAGTTAAAGTTCTTATTTGATTATTTATGAGATCAGTAACATTGAGTGTCCATTGATACAGTTTCCAGGTGCGTGAACTTTTAGAGAAACTGCTTGTCCAACATTAGAGAATGGTCTACTCGGTTTGTATAAAACGTACAAAAAGTTTTCAACGTACAAACGTTTCTTGATGAAAATACTGTACTTAAAACTTAAAAAAAAATGTAAATACGTTTTAAATGGTTTCAGACGAACACGAAGACCACTTTTAAGGGTGTCTGTGTCTGCACTTAAAATGTGTCTGATTGGTCCAGTAGCGTGATATATACGCGTTGATAGCGCCCTATATCACTACCACGATTAGTTTTAACATTATCCAACCACTTTTTTTGTCGACATAAAAAAAGGAATCAAAACTGCCTACGGGTATTTTAGGTAGCTGCAAATTTAAACCTGAGAAATCTTTGCTGTGCTATCGGAACTGCGTAAGGGACCGTCTGACAATTCCTCTGGCTGGGGTAAAACGTCAAATGTATTTTAATTAAAACGACTTTTAATATTAAAAATAACACATTGTCTAACTGTAAAGCTTCTATGACTTATTGTGATTTATTGCAGGTGAGGTTTTGCCAATATCTCACTTACTATATGTACAGTACACAAAAAACTACAGCAATTTACCAAAAGGGTTTTTCATGTTCCAAAGGTTTTAGGATGCTCCTCCTACATACAACATTGACTCACTACAGATTTTGCCAATATCTCCCTTCATATTGGTACATTACACAATTATTTTCATAAAAAATTACTATAAGTCTTCAATAGTTTGTTTTTAATGTTCCAAATGTTGTAGGAGGTTCCTGACTTATTACAGGAGAAATTTTGCCAATATCTTCCTTACTGTACATACAGTACATAATTAAAAAAAATACTGTAATTTACCTTACGGTTTTCTAATGTTTCAAAGGTTGTAGTACGTTGCTAGTGACCAGCATTGACTTACTATATCTTAATGTACGTACAGGTAAGTTTAGGTAAGTTTGCAGACGGTCTCTAAAACAGCCTAGGCGAATATCAAACCTAGAACTTTACTGCGCCGTGTCACCGACGTAGCATCACTGCGACATACATACTTGTAAGTATAACACCCTAATTACTTAAGATAGTGTAATTTACTCGATTATAAAATGAATACCTTGTTCAAAGCATTGATCCTAGAGCGCGAACTATGTTTGTTAGTTTGTTTTGGCCGAAGTGTCGAGTTGCCTCTTCCGATGTATCAAAAATGAATTTATTTATGATAGCCTTTACATTAATGTACATAAAATGTGATTTGTGTAATTTAGATAACGTGTTCCTTGACATAGAGTTTTGAAATGTCGCATAAAAATGTTTTGTGTGTTTCTAATAGGATAAAAGTGAAAGTTTAAGATTGCCATGGCCAAGGTAAATATTTTAATAACTTCAAACAAATGAGAACAATGCAAGCTCACGTTACATAACAAATATATATATAATTTGTGCTGTTGATATATTTAAAAACTGACAGTTTGGTACCATTGCACTGTGTGCTTATTGCTCGTGGTCTGACAGAGAGAAAGAGAGCGAGAGAGACTTTAAAAACTACAAAAGTGCACTGTATGTTGTTCTGTAAGGCAACACAATAGTTGGCTATAACCATGTCTCTAAAACGATTATACTGTAAGTTATGTATTTGTTTACATTTTCACTTCATGAATTTTATCTAGCCTATTTACAAGTGCAGTCGTATTGCATTATTTCAGTTATTACAAATTAAATGGCTCTATATTTATTTATTTATTTATTTAATATTACACTGGATATTGTCTCCTAGTACGAGAAAAAGCCAGAACCCGGAGACCTCATTGAAATCTTCCGAGGTTTATACCAGCACTGGGCTATTTATGTTGGTGAAGGTTATGTAATACACCTGGCACCACCCTGTGAGTATTTTACATACCTCAGATGATGTCCATTGAGCTAAAATATGCATTGAATCTGAAACATTCCATTTAAAAGTCTCATAATTGCTTTTACAATTCCATTTCTTTCTCTACAGCTGAATATGCACATGCTGGGGCCAACAGTATGATGTCAGTACTACATGAAAGAGCCAGAGTGAAGAAAGAAGAACTTTATGAAGTAGTTGGAAATAATGATTACCATATCAACAACCTTCTGGATGACAAATATATGCCACGTCCTGTTCGAGAGATTCTACGGGATGCACACAGTTATTTGGGAAAAGAACTTCCATATAGTGTGCTTACAAGTAACTGTGAGCACTTTGTTACAGAGCTGAGATACGGAAAACCAGAGTCTCGCCAGGTACAGCTGTTTGGCATGACCTGGCATGTTGAGATTATTCACACAAGTACTTATCACTGAATTATAATACTCATAAATGTCTCAAATCACTGGATTACAGGGCTGTTTTATAGTAAAATATTTTGAATTAATTTATTATAGATTTACACAGTGAATTGATATAGATAATTTATGTTTATTCTAATAGGTGCGAGGTGCAGTGGAGATTGTTGCTGCAGCTGCTGGTGCAGGGATTGGCCTTGGAATCATTGCTTATGCTATTTCAACATTTTTCGGTTCAAAAGACAAAGAGAAGGAGACACAATGAACAGTGAGAAATGAGGAACTAAAAGTACTGTATTATTTAAAGCCAGTAAACTGTTTGGTGTTTTTATAAACTTTAAATAATTGAAATAAATTATTAAACTTGCATGTAAATACATGGCAGCCTTAGTTTTATGTGCACAAACAGAGAGATAATAGAACGTAAATACAATAAAGCAATGATGAGTCCATAGTCCACTAATAAATTTCTTCCTTTGTTGTTGTTTTTTTTCACACCTCACACATACACACGTGGACAAAATTGTTGGTACCCTTCAGTCAATAAAAGAAAAACTCACAATGGTCACAGAAATAACTTTAATCTGACAAAAGTAATAATAAATTAAAATTCTATGAATGTTAACCAATGAAAGTCAGACACTGCTTTTCAACCATGCTTCAACGGAATTATTAAAAAAAATAAACTCATGAAACAGGCCTAGACAAAAATGATGGTACCCCTAGAAAAGACTGGAAATAATGTGACTAAAGGGACATGTTAATTCAAGGTGTGTCCACTAATTAGCATCACAGGTGTCTACAATCTTGTAATCAGTCAGTGGGCCTATTTATAGGGCTCCAGGTAGTCACAGTGTTGTTTGGTAACATGGTGTGTACCACACTCAACATGGACCAGAGGAAGCGAAGGAAAGAGTTGTCTCAGGAAAATAGAAAGAAAATTATAGACAAGCATGTTAAAGCTAAAGGCTATAAGACCATCTCCAAGCAGCTAGATGTTCCTGTGACTACAGTTGCACATATTATTCAGAAATTTAAGATCCATGGGACTGTAGCCAACC